>ML340362.1:0-194640 GCA_005239505.1 Nicotiana paniculata
GCTTTACTAGTTCAAATATACAATTTACTCTAAATTTCATGCTCAAATTCGTGGCTAAAAATCTAAATTACCATTTTCTAGGTTTTCTTCAAAATTCCCCAATTTTCCCACAATCTTTCATGTTTAATCCATGCATATAACTTGTATTAATCTTAAAAACATGAAGGAATTACTTGCCTAGTGATGATTGACGAAAACTCACTCTTGAAGCTCCTCAAAGTCGACCAAACCAAATAAGAAATGAGAAGAAATGGCCAAAACTCGTTTAAAACATGACACTGCCCAGCACTGATCCTCTATGCGATCGCATGAAGTCCACTGCGATCACATAGGCCAAACCAGGCTTCCCCAAACTCTGCCTTATGGGATCGCACTCTACACCACGCGATCGTACAGGCCATTCCCATCTTTCTCCAAAATTCCTTTCTTTGTGATCGCAGCTCCCCCCTTCCGTTCGCATAGACCAAAACAGGACCCCCCCCACACATTTTCTCTACTGTGCGATCGCATTCACCTACCTGTGATCGCACAAGCCAAAATCAGCAGCCTTACAAATCCTTCTATGTGATCGCATATGCTGTCACGCGATCGCATAGAGTAAAAACCTGTTGCACTCACACCAGAAAACCAGAAATCCTCACAAGGCAAGAATCGACCCGTTGAGCATCTGAAACACACCCGAGGCCCCCGGGACCTCAACCAAAACTACCAACCAGTCCCAATACCTCATTCGAACTTAGTCGAGCCTTGAAATCACCTCAAGCAACATTGAAATCATGAATCGCATCCCGATTCAAGCTTAATGAACTTAGAACTTTCAAACTTCCACATTCGATGCCGAAACCTATCAAATCACGTCTGATTGACCTCAAAATTTGCACACAAGTCATATTAGACATTACGGACCTGTTCCAACTTCCAGAATTGCATTCTGACCTTGATATCAAAATTTTCACTCACGATCAGATTTCTCAAAAATCTTCAAATTTCTATGTTTAGCCAAATGACTTCAAAATAACCGACGGGCATCCGAATTCACTCCAATGATTTTTTTCCGTGTTTCAGAATACGGTTAACCAACATGTTAACTCGATCGCGCTCCCAACTCCAGAATCACCATACAAAGCTATTCCCAGGCTCGAAATCCAGAACGGACATCAATAACTCTGAAATGCCTTACAGCCCAAATTTATGAAATTCTTCTAAAATGATATCTTCCATAATATATGCCGAAATGCTCCTGGGGTTATCCAAAACCCGATCCGGACATACGTCCAAGTTTGAAATCATCATACGAACCTGCTGGAACCTTCAAATCCTTATTCGGGGGTCGTTTACTCAAGATTCCAATCTTAGTCAATTTCTCCAACTTAAGTCTTCTGAAATGAGAATTTTCTTTCCAAACCAACTCTAAACTTCCCGAAATTCAATTCCGACCATGCTTACACGTCATAATACCTAATACAAAGTTGCTCACGATCTCAAACCGTTGAACGATGCGCTAGAGCTCAAAATGACAGGTCGAGTCGTTACATATACGCACGACCACCTGATTAGCTGGTATACATTGATGATTTTCCCCACAGTGGCCAAGATGATATGATGGGATGCCCTCAGAGGCTTGATGATGCTATGAACACATGTACCTATGCACGACATGACATTCATATGCATATGCATGACATTATAAGTATTTCATTATTTACAGAGTTATCCAGACTTACAGGCTGAGTCATTTACTCTATATTTGTTACATGTATTTTATGTACTTATTTATGTTCCTTACATACTCGGTACAGTATTTGTATTGACGTCCCTTTTGCCTGGGGACGCTGCGTTTCATGCCCGCAAGTCCCGATAGACAGGTCGAGAGTCCTCCAAGTAGGTTATTAGCTCAGCGGAAGATGTTGGTGCGCTCTATTTGCTCCAGAGTTTCTTGTTTAGTCAGTATGATTTAGACGCGTATTGTTTGGTATGGCGGGGTCCTGTCCCGACCTTTATGTTAAGTGTATACTCTTAGAGGCTTGTAGACAGATGTCATGTATACGAATGCTTGTTAGGCCTTGCCGGCCTATGTTTTGAGTTTACAAATGATCATGTTGGACTTAAAGGAATGTATATCACATGTATAAGTTTTTATATCAAGTTGGGTCGTCCTATATTGAGTATTCCCCTATATTTATTCTGGTTAGCCCATGAAGGCCCGTTTACCCCATTTGCCAATGAAAGTACAATAAGAAAGATATGTTATGTTGGTACTCGGTTAAGTAAGGTACTGGGTGCTCCTTGCGACCCATATGTTTGGGTCATGACAAAAGTGGTAGCAAAGCAGTTCTATCCTAGGAAGTCTACAAGTTGTGTCTAGTAGAGTCTTGTTTATGGGTGTGTCGTGCACCACACTTATAAGTAGGAGGTTACATGTATTTAGGACTGTCTCTCTTTCTTCTTACTCTAGATCGTGTGGTAGAGCTCAGTTGTAAGAACTCAATTTCCTAAACTCTATCTCATTCATAATACAACGATGCCTACATTTAGAAAGATAGTCGGTAAGAGATATAGCTATGGAAGTGATGAGTCAGAGGAACTCAATTTTGCATCATGCTTATGATGAGTAAATGTGAGGCCTTCAACAGACCATGCGTGTACTAAAAGATGTAAGTTTCTTTATAAGGAGTTTTAAGGCAAGAATACTTATCCACTCTTACGGTAAGAAGGAGTAACAGAATCGAAAGGTAGACACAAGTTTCAGCAAGTAAAAGAATCAAGGTGAAGAAGGGTACGTGGTACCCAGTTAATAAAGATTATCATTATTTACCATTCAAGAAGGGAGATATAAGCATTCTGAGTTACCTTCAACAGTGACAGATGTATGTACAATCGGCCACACCGATCTTAGTTATGCCCTATGGGAGCTAACAGATATAATTTAAGAGAAGGACGGGTTATCAGGATCCGGCTAGGGCTAGAGTAACCCAAAATGGTGGATGGATTGGTAGAGTTAGTTGAAATTTCCAAAGGATAGTGCAAACGTTGTAATGGATCTCCTTGTGAGACACCTAGATGGTGCACTCTAAAATAGTACAACTAGATATGAGTGCTACAAAGATAGGCACTGGAAGCCAGGAAAGGATAAATATTATCTTAGTATGGCTCTCGTCCCTAGTAGAGAGATAATGCTAGGAAACCCGAAGAGCCAGTGGATGGAGCAAAGGGGAGCTAAAAGCAAAAGAATATCTTGTTGAAATTTTTAGAATAAAGTAATAGACAGAATTGTTAGCAGGAAATAAGAATAGAGCTAATGAAGCATTAAGAGTAAGATGTGATACATGGATGACAACGGTAGGTCAAAAAGATGACAGTATTACAGGGTCTATAGTCAAGTGAAGGAAAAGATGAGAGTTGACAGGCCTTGAGACAACAAAAGAGTATAGTCCATAAAGTCATATCCTCACTTCGAGAAATAAGTTCGTGACTCCAACGCAATTGTCGGAAGGAAAAGTTAGACCCTAGAATAATAAAAATCAGTATGGGCTGGTGAACAAGATAAACTACACGTGAATTAGGGACTGAGTGATTGGATAATAGTCAGCCTCATGAGAGTTTCAGATTTCATTCCGGCGATAATAGAATGGACAACAGAAGAAGATTCATGAGAAATTCAGAGAATGGTCATTCAGAAAGACGCTTCCCTAAAGCAAGCAATGTGAGCAAAGTTAAGCTTAAGGGACTATGTGTGCCAGTTACACTAAGTGCCACCCTCGCGAGTAAGGAGTTTCATTATCCTTGGTACAGAGAATTACCGCAAGGCGAGTTAATGTGAGAAGACGCTAATGATAAAGAGGTAAAACATCTATAGGTAGATCATCGTAGCGCTAAATATTAGTACTTCCCTAAAGGGGGGAATATGGAGTGATGTGGCATTAAGTCAAAATTAAGTGGTTCTAGTAATTATGGAATGGTAAAGGAAGAATGCAAAAAAATGAAAAAGGGATGATATTGCACTTATTCAAAGCCTACATATATGCTATGATACCAGAGCAACATGCAAACACGACGTCAAGGAGAGGAAGTAAGCCTGAGATGTTATTGATTAATAAGAAGCTAGTGCGAGAGGTAAGTTAAGACAAAGGAAAGAACCCAAGAAAGATTACGCGGAACATTGTTACGGGAATGGGCCAACAGGTAGTTAGTAGTTGATTCAGGAAGAGCCTAGCTATGGCTAGACAAGAGGATACAGACAAATCAACATATCGTGTAAGTTAAACATAGGGAACCCCAATATGGGGAATTCAAACTCACAGTTATGACATCGTGATCCTTGAGAAATATTCAGATAGGAGTTGGGGTAGATAAAGATACGGTATGAGTGTTATAGAAATAAAAGAGAGTACCACTGGGAAGTCAGTCAAAATATTAGTTCAGAAGTAGCCCTACAAGCACAAGGGCGTGGATATAAGTAACTACGGGTAATTATAGGCGAGGAAGAACATCAAAAATTCCGTCAGGTATATGATGTGATAAGCTTGCAGCCTTACAAGAGTTAGAGGATCCCCCCTTTAGTAATACAATGAAAGACTAGATGAGGAAATAAGGAAGAAGATTCAACCAAAGCACAATGACCTAAAAAGGAAATGGTTGTGTAACAACAGTCTCACTACAAAATTGTATGCGCTCCAAAAGAAAGTGGCACCTACCATGGCTAATGAGCGGGGAGTAAAACCAAAAGTAATATTCGAGACCATATGAGTTGCACAAAAATTTTGGCATTTTAAGCTAAGTATGCATAAAACAAGGGGAAAAAAGATCAGGAAAAGCGATTGCTTACGTTTGAATAAAGTTGAAATGGAATGAAAGGAGTTATTCGATTAATCATCAATCGTAGAAGGCTCTGGTATAAGTTAAAAGAAGGAATTGGGTCCAGGTCATAAACAAAGGTTGAATCATTAAAAGATTGTATCATGGTTTTCCATAGCTTCCATGAAAGGATAAAGTAATAACTAAATACCATGAGCCGCAGATTGGAAGATAGCTTAAGCCTACATAAAGGTTGATCAGAAGGAAGAGGAAACTAAAGAGTTACATCAACTAAGTAAATTAGGAGTCTGCTTATTGGACCCAAAAAGTTATAGAAATCATGATAGAGAACATTTTAGGATCACTCTTAATATCAGATATACAAGAGAGATAGTACAACAATCATATTCTATAACGGCTCTACGATAAATCCAGTCAGAAGAGTATCAGCCTTATAAGAAGTCAGTGTGAAGCTCCTACTGGATTGTGTATGCACCAGAGGTGCAGGTATAATAATAGAGCTTCAAGTTGTGGATGTAAATTATACCTATTTGGAAAGGAGGTCATGAAGGAGGTAGAAGATATGATGCTAGATTTTAAGTAAAAGGTAAACAACATACGAAATACTCAAACGCAGAAGTTTGTGAACAGTTCATACTTCGGATAGAAGGCTTGAAGCGCGAAGATTCAGTATCCAGGAATAATAGCGGCATTGTTAGTAGCATATCTTCCAGCCTATGATTTTCTAGGTATTAAGAGGCCTAGTTAAGGGAGTAAAAGAAGAGTTAGAGACAATGTGATGTCTCGCTTGATGTTCCAGAAAAATACAAGGAAATCTATGGTGCAAGCAAGGTTGCGAGCAGTATAAATGGATATATGTAGTCCGCAAGCTAAAGTATGATAGAGAGATACCGTTTTAGGAAGACAAGAGTAAGGACAAGAAAGAGAGAGTGAGAAGGTAACGAGAAACAGATGAGTCCTCGGAATTAAGCCCATGAAAACAAGATAGCTGATGGCTTCTCTAAGTTATAAAGAGCTCAGTATAGCCTGAATGAACTCAAAGGTATCTAATAACTAGTAGCATTTAGAAGAGATGGAATGCTACCCTGGTAGTAGAATAAAAGTGTAATTATGATAAATAAAGGATGACGTTTAAGGCTTCTAGTGATTAATGATTTGAAGAGGATTTCATGGATTGTACGGAATTAAAATACCCACGTAAGGTGAATCACATTAGGATGCTATAAAATACGATTATTGAAGTACAATATCGCCCCTAAGTGAATCAGGAAAATCACTTCAAATATTCATCGATGCAACATAAACCCTAGTGGCAATGTATTACGTAAGAAGTTTCAAGTTATCAATGGAAGATTGTAGATCAACATTGAGATGGATCGACAATGGATGGATAAGAGATACAAAGTACAAGATGAGATTAGGCTGTCAATATTAAAATGAACAGTAATGAAGAAGTGTTAAAAGACTTAGCTTTATGCATATAGGATAAGCAACGAGAGTAACCTGAAGTTTGGTCACAGGCCTCAGTAATAATAAATCGAAGTAAGAGTTATGGTATAGTATGGCCTACTTAGATAGAGTAAATCTAATGACGCCCAGAGGGACAACTTGACATAATTTTGTATATGTTCACAAAGTGAGACCTAAAGATTGGCTAAAAACTGCAGGAAAGAGGAGAGAAGCGTCGCATAGGCGCACATACAAAGTTAGAGTCGTACAGGCTGCATGATAGAAGGTAGCAAAAGTTACAAGATTAGAAGGATTCCAACTACAGGTCGTGGTGTGAGAAAGAGGCTTAAAGGGATGTATGCCCTGGCCATTGGATTTATTCAAAGAACAGTTGCCTAAATGGAAAGGAGGATATTAAAATACTCGCAACAGCTATGGGTTATGAGAATGATAGGTGCATCAGTCAACATTCGAGGACGAATGTTCCAAAGCGGGGAATGATGTTATGCCCCAAAGTATTACGTCAATGTTATACCCTGCAGTATTATATTACGACGATATTACACCCTGTAGTATTATACCTGAATTGTCGTAAGATAATTGACCTCAGTTCAAGGACAAGATTATTTGGAGATTATAATCATTATGTTACTTTAAACAAATGATGAGTAAATTCGTGAAGGTGAGGAGATAAGAAAATCGAAGAAAATGAATTTTCAACGAAGTTTGACATTTTGGGATAAAATGTGACCTGAGCTAAAATACCCGGTATTTATGGACTAGTGCCATACATGGTACTACATGACCATGATAGTAAGGTGTACAAGGTATGTTAAAAGTGAGTAGTATTTTAAGTAAGTCGAGATAATTTTTAATTATGTGGGTAATTGGTTAATTATTGTGTAATGAAATATTAACTAATTAATTAGGGATATATTGGATAAGGATTAAAATGGATTATGTGGCATCCCCAACCCTACCCCCACCCCCTTAAAATTAAGTGACTCGTACATTTGGTTGAAAGGTGGCAAACTAAAAGGTTAAATACAAGACACTACATCTTCATATGTGTAAATACATAAAAGTTTGGCATTTGGTCTTTAAATATTTAGGTAAGTGATATTATAATGCTTCCCATTTGGCAAAGATTACAAAACATGCGCTAAGAATATATAAAGAGAATCCATAACATTTCAACCAATTCCTACAAGGATTATTATACTTAAGCTAAGAGAAAATTGAATAAGCTTGCTAAAAGCTTACGGATGAAGCTCTAAATTCCAAGAATCTCTTTACTTCACTATAAGACTTCTAATTCACAAAGAAATGTGAATTAGAATTAAGCAAATTAATGTATTTTGGGCAAAATTTTCATACAAGGTTACATTATGTAATAGCAACAGGATTTGTAATTCTAAAAGAGCACGGTACAATCTTTCTCAAGAATATCATACGAATTTTTCCCTACTTCGATCCGTCGTTACGTGTTGTCGCAATTGACGTGTGTTGGAAGGATTGTCAAGAAAATCATCTCAGGTATGTTAAGGACATCCCTTCTTTCTTTTGGCATGATCTATACGACACAAACAAGACGAGCAAATGCAAAATTTCCATAAATGACTCTATTCATAGGAATACTAGAGATGCTTATGTTCTTGATTCCCCATGTGTCATATTACTCTATCATCTGTTCATGGGTCTCAGAAAATACGTAATTTGATAAAGTTTATTTCATGATATTAATCAAAGGCATAATGGTCTTATGACACTCCGAAAGATTTTATTAACGTGTTTCTCATGCATTGCATTCATTTACATTGAACCATGAACAGATGGATACATGTATATATGTATATTATATGTATATGGTATCTGGGAAAAGTTTACGGCGTTATATACGCACCACCACCTGATTAGCTGGTATACGTTGATGATTTTTCCCATAGTGGCCGAGATGATATGATGGGATGCCCTCAGAGGATTGATGATGTTATGAACACATGTACCTATGCACGACATGACATTCATATGCATATGCATGACATTTATAAGTATTTCATGATTTACATAGTTATCCAGACTTACAGGTTGAGTCATTTACTCTATATTTCTTCCATGTCTTTTATGTACTTATTTATGTGCCTTACATACTCGGTACATTATTCTTACTGACGTCCCTTTTGCCTGAAGGCGTTGCATTTCATGCCCGCAGGTCCCGATAGACAGGTCGATAGTCCTCCAAGTAGGCTATCAGCTCAGCAGAAGATGTTGGTGCGCTCCATTTGCTCTGGAGTTGCTTGTTTGGTCAGTATGATTTAGACGCGTATTGTTTGGTATGGCGGGGCCCTGTACTGACCTTTATGTTAAGTGTATACTCTTAGAGGCTTGCAGACAGATGTCATGTATACGAATTCTTGTATGGCCTTGCCAACCTATGTTTTGAGTTTACAAATATCGTGTTGGCCTTATAGACCCATATATCACATGTATAAGTTTTTATGTCAGGTTGGGTCATCCTATATTGAGTATTCCCCTATGTTTATTCTGGTTAGCCCATGACGACACATTTGGACCATTTTCCAATGAAAGTACAATAAGAAAGATATGTTATGTTGGTACTCAGTTAAGTAAGGTACCAGGTGCTCGTTGCGGCCCATAGGTTTGGGTCGTGACACAACATCTCTTTGACAAGACTGCATTCGCTTCGTTTGAATCTGAGTAGTTACACATGAGTTTTTATCAGTTGGGGTCGTCATGTGATGTCTATAACTTGTATCTAAGCTTGAACATGATAGCATGTTTCCAAATTTTCATGAAATGCATCCTACAATATTTGTCTGGTTCAAAGCAGGATAGGCATTGTTGTGACTTTGTCGCAAAAAGGCGTGATCATACATGTATAAACTTGTACCAAACATGTTATATGTAGGTTCCTTATGTGTAGTATATTCATCATGTACATGGGAGCTCCTCCAAAAATCTCTAAAATTTTCCGCCTAAAGTTGTACAAAACCATGGTCAAACGTACCTTATATAGGCAATAGACAATCCTTGTGTTTTGAATCCTGTGTGTTCCTCAGTAACGGTAGATGCAAAGGGATTTTAATTTCCTTGTATAGCTATTCCCCTTTTTTTCACACTGAGTATGGAAATGAATCATGTAACTTAGGCTTGTACACTGCCTTGATTTTGCATTTTTGATATAATAATCGGGTTGCCTTATGTGGTGATTACACCTATAGGGGTTGAGTATCAAAGATACTAATACCACACTACTAGGTTTGGTCAAAACATAGAGCCACACCCTTTCCAAGGTACCTACAAGAATAACAAACACGTTAGAGAAAAAATCCTTCCTCCTCTCCTCCATTAGGATTTGAGTTGGAAGTGTCTTATTTTCTATTTCCCCTATCTTTTGCCTCATTCCTCCATAATATTTTCTCCTCCTCCTTTTCTTTATTATGATCTCCCTTTCACTTCCCATGTCTTCATCAATTAGCATTCGCTTGGAAACTCTTACCCTCAAGTATGGTATTTGGGGTTTATCATTATTTAGTATCTTCCTTCCTTGTGTGCCTAGTTCCCCAAATGAGTTCACCTATTGTATATGTTACTTATCCAAGGTCAAGTTAGCTAGATGATCAGCTAACTTGTTGCCTTCCTTCAGTACATGAATTATCTGGAATACACCCCTAGATAATAAGGATTTGATTTCATCAACCTGGTTTGCTATGCTCCAAGGTGTTTCCCAATTATAATCCAGCACGTTCTTCATAAGAAATGAATTAGTTTCAATTATACATGGAGGGAATGTCATTTGAACAATGTACCTTAGGGCCTCCAGAATTGCTTGTGCCTCAGCTATATTTTTTGTTGCTTCCTCTATTGCATCTTCCTGAGCATAAATGAGGTCCCCTATTCCATCCCCTATATAAAAACCATATGAATCTCCTCCATTGTCTCCTATGCAATCCCCGTCCGTGTTGCATTTTATCCAACTCACAGGAGGTAAGTGCCACATAACCTTTGTATATCTCAGTTTTGGAACATGGTGGGCTAACTTCTCATATAAGTCAGGCCAGACTACTGTGACACCCTTGATGCCTGGTCTCCTTACTTTTAATAGCATTTGGATGGAGTTTGAAATCTAATATATCAGTCTATTAAAAGATACAATTTTCCTATGCTTTCCAGAATTCATCCTTTTCCACAGGTGCCAGACAATCAAGCTTGGCATTGCTTGATATATTGCCTTCAAACTTGTATTTCCCACTTTGTTCCACAATTCATTTATCAATTGTACCAACTTCTTCCCTTGTGTTTTGATCCTAACAGGTGCACCAAAATAATTCCACACAAACCTAGCAGCTGTAGATGTCAAGAAGATATGAGGTAATGTTTCTTCTTTAGGATGCCTACAACACCAACATCTTGAAGTTCTAATGTACCCCAGTCTTTGGAACCAATCATCTAAAGGGAGCTTTGCTTTCAATAATCTCCACATGAAGAAGCTAACTTTGAAAGGCAGTCCCTTCACCCAAATGAACTTGTATAACTTGCTCTCATCTCTTCTCGTCCTTATGTATTGCCAAGCTGACTTCACTGTAAATTGATCATTTTTTTCTAGCTTCCACCAGGGCTTATCCTTCACTGATTGATGTGCAGGAGGTGCTATATTTTCTAAGATATGTTCAGCTATCTCCTCAGGTAATATCTCCCTCAATAGAACTTCATTCCATATCCCATTCTCCATCACCTCATCCACATGTTTTATGAATTCATCACACCAATGATCTGGACCTGAACCATGGTAAAGAGAACCAAGTTTAGTCCAATTATCATACCATAAATATGAACTTCCATTCTTCAGTTGCCACCACACTTGATGTTCCACCTCCTCTCTCATTTGTAACATTTTATTCCAAACCTGGGATCCATTTCTCCAAGGAACTAGCACCTCATTAATATTCTTGCAGTATTTTTTCCTCATAAATATAGACCATACTGTATCTTTTGTCATGTAGTTCCACCACAACTTATCAAACAAAGCCTTTGACACATCATGTAATGATCTGAAACCAAGACCTCCTTCTGTTTTAGGCAGACACAGATTCTCCCATGAAGTCTAATGTCTAGCCTTTCCATTGCCTGAATAAATCTAATAGAACCTAGCAAACATCTTGTGTAGCTGATTGATCACATGTACTAGTGGATTTATAGCTGACAATAGATGAATTGGCTCTTAAGTACATGTGAAATCATAACTGCCCTGCCACCTATTGATAATAACTTACCTTTCCATGATGATAGCCTCTCCTGAACTTTGAACATGATGCCCTTGTAGAACTCTTTCTTCCTCCTGTTGTATGATATAGGGCATCCAAAATATGTGAATGGGAAGGGATTTCCTTGAAATTCTATTATCAAATGGACTGTGTTTTCCTCTTCTACAGGAACTCCTTCATGCATATAAAAAGAAGACTTTTCCTTATTGATCTTCTGACCTGAAGCAGTCTCGTATTCCTCTAATACATTTATGGTAAGCTTTACTGCCCTATAATGAGAAGAACAAAAAATAATTATGTCATATGCATATGATAAATAGTTGATGTTTTGACTCCACTTTGGCATACCAAATCCTATAAAGTCAAGATTGTCAAACAAGGCATTCAAGGTTCTTCCAAGTACTTCAGCGGCTAGAATGAATAATGAAGGAGAAAGAAGATCTCCTTGCTTAAGTCCCCTTGATGATTTGAAGAAACCATTGGCTTGCCCATTCAGGAGAACAAAGTACCAATTGTTTGACACTAGCCTAAAGATCATGTCAATGAACACCTCTCCAAACCTCATTTGCCTTAGGACCTTTGTCAAAAACAACCATGGATGGCTTCTCTCTCAATCTAATGCCAGCTATGATCTCTTTAGTTAATAAAATATTCTCCACAATACTCCTTCCTTTGACAAAACCAGCCTGATTGGGAGATATTAAAGAAGGCAGTAGATCTACTAATCTCTCATAAACAACTCTGGATATGATTTTATTTGAAAAATTGCTCAAACTGATTGGCCTCATATCTGAAAATGTAGCTACATTCTTCTTCTTGGGCAAAAATACTAGATTTGTGTGAGTGATGAATTTTGGTAGCTCAGCACCACAAAAGAAAGCCTTGACCATATTGAGTATATATCCATATATTATTTCCCAGCTAACTTGATAAAACTAGCCAGTGAATCTATCTGGACCACTGGCTCTATCTCCATTTAATCAAAATATTGCTGCCTTGACTTCCTCCATTGTAGGTTCAACCCACAACCTTTCATTTTGCTCTTCAGTGATCATCTTTGGAACAAGTTGTATAATTTCAAAGTTTGTTGGAATTCCTTGTTCAATAAACTGTGCTTGAAAGAAATCAACTGCTTCCTTTGCCATTCCTTCCTGTGACTCTATCCAATTACCATTATCATCAAGTATGCTATTGACCTGCAGTCTTCTCCTTTTACCTCTGACATGAGCATGAAAGAATTTTGTATTTCTATCCCCCCCATCTTTAAACCACTGCATTCCTGCCTTTTGCCTCCAAAATTCCTCCTCAAGTTGATAATATCTTGTAAGATCTGCTTCAACCTTTTGTAATTTAGCTTTATTTTGTGTTGTTGGATTCGGTTCAAACTCCACCTCATGAACTTTAATGACATCCTCCAATGATGTAATTTGCTTAAATATGACTCTAAATATTTCCTTACTCCACACTGCTAAAGCTGCCTTCACCTTCTTCAACTTGTTGTAAAATAGAATGAATGAATTTCTCATGTCTTCAGCCACGCAATTCTCCTTTACCACCTTTTAAAAAATTTCATGCTTAGCCCAAAAATTAAGAAACTTGAATGGTTTCTTAATCTGAACTGTTTCAATGTTACAGGAAAGTAGGAGGGGAGCATGGTCAGAACCATACTTGATCAGGTGTTGTACTTCAAGAGCTAGGAACATGTCAATGAACTGTTGATTTGCAAAGTATCTATCAAGCCTCTTAAATATGCAGTCAATCAGATATACCATTACACCAAGAATACAAACTCCCCTTGAAGCCTAGGTCATATAATTCACATGTATCCACACAATGTGCAAAGTCCTCTACTTGACTTAGATTGTTACATCTCGCATTTCGTACGTTAAAGTTTTATCTTCAGTTAATCAACGTAAACTCGGGGATGAGATTATCTTGAGGTTAACATATTTATTCTATTTATAACAAGTGATAAGTAAGTTTCATGAAGGATAAAGGGTACACGAACTAAAGAAAACAAGTTTTATTGAAGGCTGCCGATTTGGGATAAAATACGGGTCGAGCGATAATACTCGATATTTATGGACTAATACAATACAAGGTACCATATGACCATGATAGAATGATGTATAAATTATATTAAAAATAAGTAGAATTTTAAGTAAATTAAGATAATTCTTAATTATGCGGGTAATTGGTTAATTACCGAGTAACGAAACATTACCTAATTACCTAATAAGTGGATAAAGATTAAACTTTTTCATCCCACCCTCACGCGGCAGCAAGGCCTTCCTTAAGCTACGACTCTTACTCATTCTTTATTATGTGGCAATAATAATGTGTAGTACCAAGACACTTCATTTCTTAATCATTTCTTATATAAAAGAATCCTACAAAACGTTAGCTTTTGCACATTTCAGATAGAGCTTTGCACCTTAGCTAAATTGCTTCAGTATTGGTTCCATGCTCAAGGCAATACACATGGTCTTTGACATAACCACAAAGATACTAAGAAAAATGATTTAAGTTGCTTCCAATGGTACAGTGATTGAAGCACGTAAATGCTTACAAATCCCTACAAAAAAAAAAATCCTACAACACTCCATTAACAACGAGACTTTCTTCGACCAAAATCCAACGAGAATTATTAGAAGCTTAACAACGTAAAAAAATTTTGGTTCTAAAAGAGTACGGTGCAACATTTTTCAAGAATATCATACGGATTTTTCCTTACTCCATGTATGTTAAGTCTATCCCTTCTTTCTTGTTGGCATGATCCAAATAATACAAATGACACGAGAAAAATATGCAACTTTCATAAAGGAATCTACTCATAGAAATACTAGGGGTGTCTATATTCTTGATTCCCTATGTGAATTATTATTATATCTTCTGTTCATGGGTCTCAGAAAAATACGTATTTGATAAAGTTTATCTGAAAGGTATATTGATTTTTATGGCATTCCGAGAAAATATTATTAATGTATTTCTTATGCATTTCATGCATTGCATTCATTTACACTGACCCATCCAGATGGCATTATATACGCGTATATATATATATATGGGAACAGGTTACGGCGTTATATACGCATCACTACCTGATCAGTTGGTATATGTTGATGATTTTGCCCACAGTGGCCAAGATGATACGATGGGATGCCCTCACAGGCTTGATGATGTTATGTACACCTATACCTATGCATGACCCAACATTTACACGCGCGTGCATGATGTTATAATTTTTTCAGGATTTGCAAAGTTATTTGGACTTACAGGTGGAATTCCTTATGCCATGTTTCATCTATGTCTTTTATGTACTTATTTTCATGCCTTACATACTTTGTACATTATTCGTACTAATGCCCTATTTTTCGGAGCCTGTGTTTCATGCCCGCAGGTGCAAGGTAGGCAAGCCGACGGTCCCCCTTCTTAGGATCCTTGATCAGTGAGAGTTGGCGTGCTCCACTTGATCCGGAGCTACTTTTGATTTTGGTACGATATTCTTGTATATATATGGGTATGGCGTGGCTCAGTTCTGTCTTTGTACAGTTATAATTCTATTAGAGGTATGTAGACAGTTATGTATAGTTGTATAGTACGTGGCCTTGTCGGCCTTCAGTTTTGGGTATATAGTTGTCTATAGCAGCATTTCCAGCTCACTCACTGTATTTCGAATGTATATGTACATATGTGTTTTTGGATAGATTTCCCCCATGTATGTTATTCACATTTATATCTTAAATTCATGCTAATGGATCATGTAGGATTTGAGCACCTGCTGCGACTCATCGGTTTGGGTCGTGACATAGATAAACATGCAGTCCTCCATTTTTATCTTACTCATGTAAAATCACATTGAAATCTCCTCCAACAAGCCAAGGAGATTCCATATCTAAGGCTAAATGATACATTGAATTCCACAGTTCAATTCTTTTTATGGCATCACATTTAACATAGACTAATGTCACATATAATTCCTTGTTTAGATTTCTATGAAACAACTTAAGTGTCATTTGTTGTTCCATGTTCATCACAATGTCAACATGAATATCTTCATACACAAAAGCTCATATCTTGCCATTCATATTAGCATAAGCAGAATGAATCCCCAGCTTCCTTCTATACTTCTCAAGCTTATTGATATCTTGCCAAGGTTCCATCAAACCTACAAAATAGAAGTTGTACTTTCTATGTAGGTTAATCAACCTTTGAAAGATTTTTGTGTGTTAATCGACCTCACATTCCAAACTAGAGCATTCTCCATATAACTATTTAGAAGTAGAGATCACTGCCCTCTTTGGTTGCATCCTTTGAGGTACACTATCCTTGATGTCTTTCCAGTTGAATTCTTCATGTCCACACTCTTAGGTGATATATCCCCAACTCTTACTACTTGTTGAAGATTTTCAGCTGTTGAATCTTCCTCAATATCTTCACCTAATTCATCTTGATCTTCATTGTCATCACCTATCACTTGAAAAGCTAACAGGTTTGGTTCATTATTTTTGGAAATCATCCCAAGCTCCTTTTGACCCCTGTTTTTAATGAGATCTCCCTTTGCCAATATGCCACTGGTGACACTAAATGTTTTCCCAGCTAACAGTCTCGTATCCTCAGTTATAAGTGCTGCAATTTGAATGGCATTATTGTTGTGCCAAGTTTCAGAACTCCCTGTATTGTCATGCAACTCAACTTGATCATGAGCCTTATTTGTAGCTTCCTTCAATATCCCAGCATTTAACTCTTTATTACTCATAGCCTCCTGAATTGCTTTATATTGCAGAGTATACACATCTCTCAGATTGGGATTTCCAGGAAGCACTGCAGCTAGCTACCCAGATTTTACTGTTCCATTGAGTTTAGTAGTCTTTCTTTGAACTGTTTGTTGATTTGTCATTACTATATCATTAGAAATATTAACATCTACCTTTTCAAACTTTTCCTTCCCTAAAATCTCCACCGGAATCTCTCTAGATTGATCAACATTATGGATAGTTTCTGGGAGTTACTGTTCCACTAGCTCTCTTCTCAGCTGAGGCTCATCCAGCTGTTACAGTTGATGCTTCTTTCTTACTCATGATGTTTCTTTCATCCTTTTTATTTGTATTATTCTTTGTCATATTTTCAACCTCCATGATCTAGACTTCATCACTCCATAACCTTCGATCAGAACTGACCTCAGTATTATTTGCATTCTCCTTTGAATCATCCAAGGCTTGCAATGGGCAAGACTGATTCAATGTAACTTTCATCTCTCTCAGTTCCTCCTTACTCGTTCCAAACCTCCTATGAACCCACTCAAGTGTGGATTCCTTTTTATCTACCTCATCAATCCCAATCCCAACATCACTAGGACTAGGAATTTGCTTTGCCGGATTTTTAAATCTTGTCTTTTTTGGAGTTCCTTTCCTTGTAGAGGTAGAATTTACCTCTTTTGCCTCAACCTTCTCCTTGTTTAACACCTTTTCTATAGATTCCTTCTTTATTTGTTTTTTAACTTCAATCTCACCTTCTTCTAATAATGCAAAACTATTACTAGTTTGCACTGGGGCATTATCTTTTTCCTTCCTAACATCATCATATTTTACATTTAACTCCTTGCCTTTCATTTCCTTTACCTATTGAGCGTTCATAATATCACCATTCCCAGCCTCTTCAATTATATAACCCCTACTATCCCTTTGATATTTATTTATCCTCCTTTGTATCCATTCATTCTTTGTAGAATTTGGCATTGGCTTGCCTAGTATTTTTCCACTTGTTAGGACCTTCATAGAAGTTGAAGCTATTCCAACAACAACACTTTGCACAATAATATTCTTCTCCATTCCTTGATCACCTTCTTCATTAAATTTTTTGTGAAGCTCTGAATGAATCACCCAGCATTCACTTTCATTATGACCATGTTTCTTGCAGGTTTTACAATATTTAGGCATGTAGTCGTACTTGATCTTCACCCATTAAGATTCCTCAGGACTAGTTTCATCCTCCTCTTTAATGATCTTAATCATTTTTGGCGCTGTTGCTAACATATTCACCTCTACTTTGACCTTTGCACAACTAGGCCTTGTGCCATTTTGAGTGGCCAAATCAACATGAAGAGGCCTACCAACTGCTATCCAATGAAAACGCGAAGTCCTTACCAAAAAAATTGGGAGGAAGATCTAGAAACGATATCCAAGCAATTGCAATGGTGGTTTCCTCGTCAGGTTTCTACCATGGACTCCATTTAGTACATCGCATCTGCCAAAATTCACCTTGTGCCTTCAAATAAAATGCCAACTTGGACAACAAGTGAATGTAATCCTCCATTAACGAAAGCTTGATCAAAACATGAGTTTCCTCAATCAAATCTACTGAGCATGGGCCTTTTAATTCACATTGAATTGGGATAACCTTCCTTAACTCTTGTATTACTGGTTTTCCATAGGAAAACTTGCCTAGAACTGCAAGATGTAAACCTTGTTGTATTATTGATTGTTTAACTTTGGTTTTTTCCATCGAACCATTGGTTCTCCATGTAGATATTCAACTGGCTTCAGATTTATAGCGGTTACGTGCATGGGGGAATTTAATGTTTGAGGTTGTAAGAGTTTTGCATAGTTAGGGATCGAAGTATGGTTTGTAGGTGTTTGGGAAGGATGGTGGACGACTGGCCAACCTCAGAAGGAGGCTGGCCAGCGGCCTGAGCAGCCATGAACGGTAAGGTTTATGCCTTCAACATAGGTTTTTGCATGAGAGAGAAGAGAGCATTTTATTTTTTCTTCCAAATCTATTATTATTGATGCTTATCATATAATGAATTCATTCATTACTAGCCCATAATATTTATTTGGATCAATATATCTTGAATTTAAAATATAGTCCAAATTATTTTATGGATTTTATTTAATAAAATTTATATGCCTACAGTCAGCATCCATTATCTCTGACTGAGGTACACATTTTACATCATGGTTCTGTAGATCCATACAGCATAAGTTAGGTATACGGGTTGAGTTGAGAACAACATTTCACCCTCAGGCGGAAGGGGCGAATCGAATGCACTATTCAGATATTGGAGGATATGCTATGTGCTTGTGTGATAGAGTTTGGGGGTTCTTGGGATTAGTTCTTTTCGCTTGCGGAGTTTTCCTACAACAACAGATACGATCGAGCATTCAGATGGACCCGTATGAGGCTTTGTATGATAAACGATGTCGGTCTGTGGTGGGATGGTTTGAGCCGGTGAGGCTAGGCTATTAGGTACAGACTTGTTTCAGGAAGCTTTGGTAAAGGTTAAATTGATTCAGGATCGATTTCGTACAGCCCAATCTAGACAGAAGAGTTATGCAGATCGGAAGGTCGCGATGTTGCATTCATGGTTGGGGAGCGGGTCTTGCTCTATGTTTCGCCCATGAAAGGTGTTATGAGGTTGGGGAAGAAGGGCAATTTGAGCTCTAGGTATATCAGACCATTTGAGATACTTGAGAGAATTGGAGAGGTGGCCTACAGGCTTGCACTACCACCCAGTCTAGTTGCAGTTCATCCAGTATTCCATGTTTCTATGCTTTAGAAGTATCACGGCGATCCATCTCATGTGTTAGACTTCAGCTCTGTTCAGTTGGGCAAAGATTTATCTCATGTTGAGGAGCCGGTTGCCATTTTGGACAGGTAGGTTTGAAAGTTAAGGTCGAAGAACATTGCTTCAATGAAGGTTCACTGGAGAGTTCAGCCATTCTAGGAGGCGACTTGGTAGACCGAGCATGATATGCATAGATGTTATTCTCCTATTTTCACCACTTCAGGTATGTCTTTTTACTCATTCGAGGACGAACGTTTGTTTTAAGAAGGGGAAGATATAACGACTCGATGGTCATTTATTTAGCCCCGATCCCCCAATTTATGCTTCCTCGACCTCGGCCCTAATGGCTTACTCGGCGGCTCAATATTGTCAACCCCTGGTCGACCTTGACCTAGTCGCATGATGAGCTATAGTTCTCACACTTGGTCACCTCTTCATGTCAAATTTCCTTAGTCGGATTTTGACCCATACAATTATCCCAACTGTTTCTTTGTCATGGACAACATTTTTACAATGAATCGACCTCATTATAGTTAAAGGATAATAATCAATCAAAAATATTGTGGTCTTTTTACACCTATTTTCTTTGTGTAAATGGAAAGTGAAAATAAGGAAACATCATAATATGACAATATTACACTGTCTTTTTTCTGACTTTTCTCTAGAAAACTAGAGAGAAAAGGCTCAATAAATCAATCAAGCCATCAACGACACACACCGCAAACACCTACCTTTCCTACAGCACCAAAAGCCAACCAATGGAAGAAAACTCTCTAACCAAAGAAGAAGAAGATATTCTCTCACGCAGCACGCACAGATCGAAAAATACTGACATACATATGGAGGCAGAGGTATGCTATAGAGATATAGTGTCCTAAATCAAACTTTTTCTCCTATGGACTTTAACTGCATAATTTTTAGCAACCTTACACTAGAAAAAGAAAAAAAACACAAGTAACTATCCAAACTTCATACCTATCACAATAGCAAAAAAAACTAGATTATATAAGCCCCGGAAACAATCCTTAATCATCAAACTGTTGGTAAAGCGTATGGGTTACAACTTACTACGCATAAAAATTCAAAAAATCTGAAACTCAACAGAGCCCATGACCTTATTGATTTAGGAAACGACTACTACCTAACCCGATTTACATCCCATGAACTCTATCACAGGGCCATAAACAATGGACCTTGGTTTATTGGCTCACAGTACCTTAGTGTCACGAAATGGACACCAAAATTCAGTCCTTATGCAAACCATATCAATTTCTCCACAATATGGGTACGGCTTCAGAAACTACCCGTTGAGTACTATGACCTAGAAATACTAAAAAAAATTAACGAAATGATTGGAAAAGTTTTAAAGATTGACAATTGCACAACAAACACGACAAGGGGATGTTATGCATGCTTGTGTATCCTGGATTCCCTAGGAAAATCTCTACCAAGAAATGTCATGATCAAAAAATATCTACAAGATATTCACTACGAGGACACAAACCCACTATGTAGGATATGCGGATGTCTGGGACACAATCTTTACCAATGCCATAATTAGAATCCAACATCCTCAAGGCCTGAGGAAAAATCCACAAACCACGGCAAATAGTATCTTACGCTCATAAAAAATACTCCACGACAACTCTTGCTTCACAAAAATTAGAAAAAAAACTACTGAAAAAGAAGAAATTGAAACGGAAAAAAATAAAGAAAAACATGAAGGGGAAAATCCTGTTGAAAAAATAGTAGAAAAATTAAAAGGAAAAGGAAAAGAAAAAATAACTCCCCAAAAGGACACTTAGATATGACCCCTACAATCTTTACCACTAGCTCCTCCACACCTAGACCTACATCAAACTTGGAGACCAAGAAAAAAAAGGGGTCACTTAACTACAATGTATCTAAAGGTCAACTAACTATACCCATAAGAACTAATTCGCTATCCTAAATCAAGTAGATTTAGAGAAAAAAATTACCTAAAACAAATAAAAAATCCAAATCAGACAAATCAATTCCGTTAGCTACCATACATCACCAAGAAAAAACAAATCACTTGTTTCTATTTACGGCTCCACAAACTAACTGCCCACCACCTATACCAAAAATAAAAAACCCTTTTTACAACAAAAAAGTTGTCGCACACAAGAAAACCACTGACAATAACACCCCAAAATATACACAACAAGGAGACACGTATAACTCTTCAATCACATGAGCAGAGCAGACTACCAAATCTGGGGAAAATAAAATAACACACAGTAGCGAAATAGGAATACTGCCATTGAAACTACTCTTAAGAAACCCACCATACACGAAATCATTACCCGTTATGGAACCTACTCCCACCCTACTACATACGCAGCCACTAGCCCTGAAAAATTCCATCACCCGCCCCATCACTCAACATCTCTCACCTCACCCCCACAAAACAAAAACCAAAACATCACCCACCTGGTCACTCCCATAACATCCACCTCTACCAAAAACTCCAAAAAAGACACCAAGCCAAACCTCTCCACCTCTGAAAATGTATCGCCAGTACATCTACCACCACCAGTGACGCCACCATTTACCCATGCCACAACAAAGACAATGACAACTACATTCCTTACCAACACCACAACACTCAAACGACCAACTACTATTTCCAAAAAATAGTGGTCCTATCCCAGTCTCCATGGCCATGAATCAGCAGACAACAGTAATACCACTCATGCAACAGCCACCACTAACTCCATTGCTGGATGTAGATGGACTTCGTCAGCACGCCAGTTCTTCCTCGAGAATACACAGGAGCTCATCGAGCAGCTCCAGCGAGGATGGGGTCCAAATATAGGAATCAGCATGGAAACAATGCACAATCAGTAAATAACGGCAATTGAGATGGTTAACCATCTGAATACAATCGTGCAACAACTACCACAAGCATAAGAATACTACCAACCAGTAGGTATAGGAGGTCCATCAGGCACAGGAGATACAACAGGTCCATACACCCTCACAAAATAACTGGTTGCTCTCATCACCGGAAATGAAGGAGGTAAATCTGCCGGAGAATCTGGACATAGAGGAGACTGCAGTACCAGTAGAGCCATTGTCCCCTTTGAACCCGACAGAGGATGCCATCATCCTAATGAACCCAGAAGTGCAAGCACCAAGCATCCTAGATCAAATGATGTGACACACCACACTAAGGGAGTCATTGTCGACAACCCTTCAAGAAAATAGAGAAAAATGATTCTTCATTACAGTTCCAAAGAATGTACTCAGAATAAACACTGAATGTAAGCACATACCCCTACTCAATCATCCACAAATATGCAGCACTGATTATGCCAACACTGACGGAGGAAGATTTGCAATTGCCAGCGAACAATAGGGAGGATCAGCCACTACTTGCCCATCTGTGCATGTCACCGGCCCCGGGTGGGATCTCACGCATAACCAATGAACCAAAAAATGAAGATGCTCCTTTGGAACTGCAGGGGCTACAACAACAAGGAATTCTAGCGCGACTTCAAATCCATTGTTGACTGGAACAACCCGACAATTATTTTTCTCACTGAGACACGCATGCAGAGCCATTACGAGCTCATGGAATTTATTGGTTTCACTGATTTGTTTGAAATTAGCGCAGATGGTTACTCAGATGGAGTGGTACTTATATGGAAGCATGAGGAATTGGAAATGGACCTAGTAGCAGTCACTGACCAAGAGATCCATGCCAACATCCAGGTTAGTACCACTTCAAAAACTTGGGTATTGTCGCTAGTTTATGCCAGTAGTTTATTAGTAAACAGGAAAATACTCTAGAATAATCTGCAAATAGTTGCAAAAAATAATAGATACTCGCGGCTATTATGTGGAGACTTTAATGAAGTCACCACTGCTCGAAAAAGTTTGGAGGAATACCGATAAACAGTAACGGAAGTGCTGCTTTTCTAAACTGTCTTGATGCTATTGATATAATTGATTGGGATTTGTGAGACCACGGGTTGCATGGACAAATAAAAGGGAAAAAAAGCAGCAGGAAATCTTTGAAAGATTAGACCGTTTTATCGGAAACTCAGAATGGGTGGGAATGTTCCCAGATGCTACAATCACACAAATGCCACGTACCCATTCATACCACTGCCCACTTTTACTAAACCTGACAAAAACTATCAATAAACCGACACACGTTCTCTACTTTGAAACAATGTGTCTTAGTCACCCATTTTTTCAAATATAGTAAAGCAACATTGAATAGATAGTAGAAACTATGCAACTGTCATTTTATCTTTCACCAAACACGTGGAAGAATGGAACATGATCTACCTTTGGGAATACTTTTAAAAGAAAGAGAACACTGCTATCACGAATTAAGGGGCTCCAAAATAAGCAAACCCAAAATAAAACCCAATTTCACCAAAACTTAAAAATTAATTTGATACAAGAATATAACATAATCCCTCAAAATGAACAAGACTTTTGAAAATTAAAATCAAGAGTTTAGTGGCTAAATGATAGGGATGCTAACACAAAAATTTTCCATATTTTGTTATCCAAAGGAGCAGGAAAAACAGGACATTAAGGCTTAATGAAACAGTGGGTAATTGAAATTTTGACCCTCAGGGAATAAATGACATTATTATAGGACATTTCAAAATTATCTACAAAACTGAACTAGACTCTTGTCCGAAAATTTTGACACCCAATCAAAGACTAATCCACATACTATCAGATTAGGATAAAGAAACTCTTGCTACACCTCTTTCAGTTTCTGAAATCCATATTACTATAAAATCCTTTAAACCATTAAAGGTACCAGGACCCGATGGCATTCACCCAACTTTCTTCCAGAAATACTGGTCAGACACAAACTCACAATCATTGATACATGCACAAAATATTTTACTACTTTAGAAAGTTCGGAGGAAATAAACAGGACTTTCATAACGCTTATTCCTAAAGTTAAGCACCAACAAAATATATTTCAATATAGGCCCACCACCCTATGTAACACCATCTACAAGACTATTACAAAGATCAATGTAAATCATATATAAACATATTAGTCTTAACTAGTGCAGCTTTATTCCAGGCAGGAAAGCAACTGATAATGCAATAATTGTCCAAGAAGCAATTCACTCTTTTAGGAATTGCACTAGGAGGACTGGAAAAATGATGCTCAAAATAGATCTTGAAAAAGCTTTTGACAGACTTGAATGATATTTGTTAGGAGATCCTTCCATGCACTAAATTTCCCACAAGACTTAATAACATTCATCATGAATTGCATATCTATTACAACAACGTCAATCATTGCAAATGGCAAACCTACAGACTTCTTTAAACCATTAAGAGGCATTCCACAAGGTGACCCATGCTCTCCGTATCTATTCATCATCTGTATGAAATCCCTAACAAGATACATTGATTATGAAGTATATGTCTTGACTAGAAACCCACTAAATAAGCCAGAATGGTCCCACAATATCACACCTTCTATTTGCGGATGACCTTATTCTCTTCTCAGAAAAGGAAAATGCTATTACAACTTCTATCATAAACATATTCAACTTCATATCCCGTCAATTTGGCCAGAGAATAATTTTTTCAAAATCCAAAGTACCTTTTTCCTCAAATATGTCAATCACCACCCAAACAGCCCTGGCTACCGCCCTAAATATTAAGATAAAAAATAATGTGGGAAAATACTTGAGCTTCCCAATTACTGATCTACAACCAAAAGCTCGAACTACCAATCCATACTTGACAGGATAAACACTATACTAAAAGGATGGAAGGCCAAGATCTCAACATTATCTGGTCGACTCTTTCAGTCCCCGCCCATTCCATGCAACTGAATCTCCTTCCAGTTAAGATTAGAAATAATATTGATCGCATCCAGCGAAACTTCCTATGGGGCGCTACCACGGACCACATGAAAATCCATCATATCAATTGGGATAATGTAACATCATCTAATCAAGAAGGAGGCCTTAGGATATACGAAGCAAAAGGAAAAAATGTAGCACTCCTTTCAAGCCTAGTATGGAAATACATTTCCCATCCTGAGTCTCTACGGGCTCAAGTGATAAAAGGTAAATATCTAAACAATCGTGAAGGAATACTATCAGTTATAACAACAACGACTCTTACATCTGGAAAAGCAGTGCAAAATCTTATTTATTATGCTTCAGGGGACTAGCTTGGAATGTGGGAAATGAACGGCATATAAGCGTTTGGGAAGACAAATAGATTATTGACAAACACACACTAAGGGAATTAATAGAAGGACCCCTAACTAAAGAAGACATCAATAAAAATTTGAGCTACTTTTTAATAATAAAAATAGGAACTTAGAAGCTCTATCATACGATCTCCCAACTACAATTACTGACCTTATAACACATTCATGCATCCCCTTTTCTGATAACATAAATGACTCATTCTTCTGGAAAGAAACAAAATATGGGAACTTCACAACAAAATCTGCATACAACCTTTTTGTCAGGCTCACAAAAACAACTCATAATCGTGAAATCTTTAACCATTGTTGGATATGAAAAGCACCATGCCATAACAAGCTCAAAACTTTTTTATGGCTGTTAGTCTATCAACGACTCCCCATTGCAGTTGTCCTGAGCCAAAGGAAAATAATTTATTCTAATAACTGCAAGCATTGTGGAACAGAGGAAAACACAAAGCACTTGGTTTTTCAATGTGCAATGAACAGTGCCTTATGGGGAGACTTCAATATCCCAATGCCAACCTCAAACCAACTAGATTGGATAAAAATGACATGTACCTCTACTTTGAACATCAACCTACCAAATTACACACCCCGAGGCAGTTATAACTCCAATAATTCTTTGGCATATATGGCTTAACTGTAACCACAACTACTTCAATAACTTCTCAAAATAAATTGACAGTCATAGAACGTTTACACACGCAATGGAATACCTTCACCTAATAAATCATAATTTCAAAAAACTTTTCACCTCGAGAATTCTAATAAAATGGACACCCCCAGCACAAAACATCGGAGGAGCAGGAGGAATTATCAGAGCTTCAGAAGGAAACTGAATTGATGGATTCTCTAGCCACATAATGTCCTCGTCACCAATCCAAGGAGAAATTATTGCCTTATTAAAGGGGTTGGAACTTGATTTCACAAAAAAATAGAATACCAATTATTGTGGAAACTGACTGTTATTATTGTCTCTATTACATGACAAACAATAAAGCTAATGTTAATTTTCTACATGACTGCAGGTTCTTGCTCGACGCACTGGGCCATCCGGATGTTAGGCATGTCTATCATGAAGGAAACAAAGTGTCGCACATATTGGCACAGTATGGGAGCAGCTGCAACTCACCTACTAATGTTGAGTGTGAAGACCACTTCTAGGGTGAACCACCTTTATTTGCTTTCTCTACTTTTTCCAAAGACTTATTAGGGATTGTATAGTTTAGATCAGTCCCGGCATGTAGTGACACCTCTTACATTCTTGCATAAATAATAATTTCGTCTCTTAGCAAAACAAAGTGAAAATAAAAGTGGGTCCAAAATCAGAAGGGAATGTGACTTTTCTCAGTTTGGAATTTTATTCGTACGAATTAAATCTTTTCCATTTTGAATTCTAAGATTTTACTGTAGAAAAATAATAAAAAGAGAAAAAAGAGTTTTCCATATTTATGGTTTCAAATGTCTCTTATTTATGACCTTTATTATTCATGCATAACATCCTTCCAATTTAAAGTGATGCAAGATAAAGAAATTACTAAAGTATTTTATACATTATAAGAAATGCACAAAACTTTGAACTTTCATAGCTCTCCTTAATGAAGTTCCAACTGCGATTTGTTGGTAATAAACTCCCACAGAAATAATATTCACAGTAATAAAAGCAAAATAATAATGTAGCACCGAGATACGGTATCAATAAGAATAAAAGAGTGACAACGACACCAATATTTTTACATGGAAAACCCTTCAAGTAAGGGAAAAACACGACCCCGAGAGGAATAACCGATATCAATATAGCAAGAAATTTTACACTTTGTAGACCTGAGTAAAATACTCCAAAGACCACTACAAAAATCAAAATAAATAACCCTTTTTTGATATTCCTAGCTCACTAAAATATCGATCACACTCTCTATGTTCTTCACAGATTATTTTTCTATACCATGTATGTGATGCCTCACTCTTTCTTTCTCTCTTTGTTGGTGTGTTTGAAGAAGTGAGAGAGCTTCTCTTTTTATAGGAGAAAATACTTGGGCTCCAAGAATGCCACATGAGAATTGTTAATTCTCCTCCACAAATCTAGCCTTTGGCTCCAAGGCTCTGTGCCAAGACTATTCATAGGCACATGCCTATTTCAATTTTTCTTTATTTATTTTAACAATGGATTGGACCCCACAAATCTCTCCCTCCAGACCCATTCACTGGGAGGAAATAACACTGGGGTTTCTAGTTTGAGTGCATGCCTATAAGTTCTTCGCATACCTCAAACTTGTCTCTTGGTACCACCTTGGTCAGCATATCTGAAGGATTCTCACTTGTAGGGATCTTCCTAAGCTGCATAGATATGCCCTCTATCATTTTCCAAATCCAGTGATATCGCACGTCGATATGCTTTGTTTTTGCATGATACATGTTGTTTTTGCTCAAGTATATTGCACTTTGACTATCACACTAGACTATATATTCGTTCTGGTGCAATCCAAGTTCTTGAAGAAACTGTTTCAGCCATACCATCTACTTGCCAGTTTCAGTAGCGGCAATATACTCTTCTTCAGTTATAGAGAGTGCGACACACTTCTATAACTTCAACTGCCATGATATAGCCCCCCTAAAAATGCGAACAGGTATCCAGTAGTAGATTTATGATTATCAAGATCACTTACCATATCAGCATCGATGTATCCCTTCAAGATTGGATCAGATCCTCCAAAACACAAGCAATCTCCCGCGGTACCTCTTAGGTACCTGAGTATGTATGTGACTGCTTCCAAATTTTCATTTCCAGGATTTTCAAGGAACCTGCTAACAACACGAACTGCATGAGAAATATCAGGTTTGGTTCATACCATTGCATACATCAAGCTTCCGACTGTTGAATAATAAGGAAATCTAGTCATGTTCCCTTTATCCTCCATTGTTGTAGGACACATCTTCTTGATTAACTTCAGATGACCAGTAAGAGATGTGCTGACCAGCTTAGCATTTTTCATATTGAAGCGTTCCATTACACATTCAATGTACTTCCCCTGAGATAGCCATAATTTTTACATGTTCGTTCTCGAACTATATTTATCCCCAAAATTTGTTGTGTTGAGACCAAGTCCTTCATATCAAATGACTTGGAAAATCTCTCTTCAAATTTTCAATCAACTCCTTGTCTTGTCATACAATCAACATGTCATCCATATACAACAATATATAATAAAGTTGTTATCAGAAAATCTTTTGAAGTATACATATGGATCAGAATAAGTCTTTGAGTAGGTTTGACTTTTCATGAATGAGTCAAACTTCATGTACCACTACCTTGGTGCCTGCTTCAACCCATAAAGACTCTTATTCAATTTTCACACCATGTGTTTCTCTCCAGCTAATTCAAATCCTTTTGGCTGCTCCATATAAATCTCATCTTCCAAATCTCCGTAAAGAAATGCAATTTTCACATCC
Source organism: Nicotiana paniculata (assembly GCA_005239505.1). Lineage (NCBI taxonomy): Eukaryota > Viridiplantae > Streptophyta > Magnoliopsida > Solanales > Solanaceae > Nicotiana > Nicotiana paniculata. The sequence continues at coordinate 28,805 of ML340362.1, forward strand.
AACTGCTCCACTTCAAGAACTAGGCTACCTATTAAGCTCAAGATTGTTCGAATAGAAGTCATTTTGACAACATGTGAGAAAATTTTGTGAAATTTAATATATTTCTTATGTTCAAAGCCTTTAACCACCAATCGAGATTTGTATCTGACCAGCTTGCCATTTCCATCTTTCTTGAGTTTAGAGACCCATTTGCATTTCAGTGGTCTTTTACCCTTTGTAAGTTCAACCAGCTTGTACGTTGAGATCCCATATATTCTTGCATGGCTTTCATCCAATGGTTCTTTTCTGGATGGGACATCACGTCCTCAAGACATTTTGGTTCCCCCCATCACTAATGAGGACATACTCTTTGGAAGAGTACCTACATGACTCCACCCTTGGACTTTCTGATCTCCTTAGAGGTTGAGGTTGTTCTTCTCCCTGAGTAGGGTACTCTACTTGCTCGACATCATCATCAAGTTGCTCCCCCTGCTCAGCAACCTCGTCAGTCGTACTTTCTGCACTTGTGGGATAGTTAGATGTATAAGGAATGGTAATAAGGTTAGGGACTATACTATTCTTTTTCTTGACTTTCTCTAACATATCATCAACAGTTTCAACTTCACTTTCTCTGAAGACTAAATCTCTGCTTCTGATGACCTTTTTCTTTATAGGATCCCATAATTTGTATCTGATCTATTCATCTCCATATCCAATGAATATGCAGGAAACGAATTTATCACCCAGCTTTGTTCTCTTCTCCTTTGGTACATGTGCAAAAGCTTTGCAATCGAACACCTTCATATAAGAGTAGGAAACTTCCTTGTTGGTCCAAACTCTCTTTGGGATGTCAAACGCCAATAGAACTAATGGACTCTTATTGATCAGGTAAAAGACTGTCTGAACTGCTTTGCCCCAGAATGACTTAGGCGGTTTAGGAATTCTGAGCATGCTTCTCACCTTCTCAACAATGGTGAGTTTCATTCTCTCGGATATGCCATTGTGATGTGGGGTTTCAGGAACTGTTTTTTCATGTGTGATCCCATGATTTGAACAGTACTCTTCAAAATCCCTTGAAGTGTACTTACCTCAATGCTTTAGCTTTCGACCAGTCTCTCTTTCCACTAGAGCATGTAATTTCTGAAAAACTTGAAACACCTGATTTTTGGTTTTCAAGATATAAACCCACAATTTACATGAAGCATCATCAATAAAAAAAAACAAAATATTTGTTACCACCCATCGATTCAATTTCCATTGGACCATAAACATCAAAATATACTAAATCAAGCATATTCAATTTTCTTTCATACATTGTCTGAAGTGAGACTCGATGTTGCACCAAATAAATAATTTCCATAAGGTTTTACCATTGTACCTTCGGCAAAAGAGATGAGTGATTTCCTGGAAAGAATCTGCAATTCCTTCTCGCTCATATGACCCATTCGTTTGTGCCACAAATATGTAGAAATCTTATCTTGTGTCGCGTTCAATTCACCTCGGCATATTTCTACATTTATCCTGTACAACATACCGCGAGCAAATATTTTTTCAATCACCAATGATCCCTTGGTAATTCTCCACTTTTTATTTTCAAAATAGTTCTCATACCCATCTCGGTCCAAAGCAATTCCCGAGATCAAGTTCATTTGTAAAATCAGGTACATGTTGCACGTCCTTTAGAAGCAATGTGCATCCGATATTTGTCTTGATACAAATGTCACCAATCCACATTCTTTGAGTAACTTGTTTTACCCATTCTCAAAGTGTCGAAATCACCTGCTACATATCTACAAAAAAGATCTTTTACCGGCGTGGCGTGGTAAGATACGGATGTGTCAACCACCATTCCGACTCTGGACCTGTCAAGCGCATGAATTCCTCTTCGTCATTTATTAAGAGAACAACATTATCATTATTTTGCACTGTGTCGGTTGTGTTGTCGTCGTTCTTCTGGCCACTGCTTTCACCTTTGCCCTTTCTTAGATTTGGATAGTCACTTTTGAAGTGACCTGGTTGATCGCAATTGTAACAATTTATGGCTTTTCATTTGGATTGATTCTTGGACATCCCACGACCTCCAAAGTTGCTTGAACTCCTTTGATAATTCATGCCTCTACCTTCTGTGATGAGAGCATGTCCTTGATTTTCAGGCTTAATTCTCGTCTTATCATTGAGTAGATGATTTGATATGACGTCTTCCAACTCAATGAGAGTCTTACCGTCAGGATGGTTGTTGCCAAATTATCATACGAAGATAGCAATAAGTTCAAGAGAAAGATGGCTTTATCTTCTTCCTCGATTCTTACTCCGAGGTTGGCAAAGCTGTGTAATTAGTCTGTTAGATATATTTAAATGTGACAAAAAATTCTTACCTTCATCCATGTGTAGGGCGTATAGCTGCTTCTTCAGGTACAATTTATTTATCAGTGTTTTGGACATGTATAGGCTTTCCAACCTTGTCCAAATGTCACATGCGGTATCTTCATTAATGGCGTTATTTATCACATCATCTAATAAGTGCAACCTGATTGCGTTAGCAGCCTTTTCATCCAAGTCAGCCCAATCCTCAACTTTCATCGTATCGGGCTTCTTGGCGTCAACATCTAGTACCTTGTGTAATCACTTATTGAATGAGCAAATACCTCATTCTTCTTTTCCATGTTGAGAAACTTCTATCTCCGTTGAATTTTGATACCTCGTACTTTACTCCGGATATTTTATTTTCACCGAGTATAGTACTACCGACCGTGAATAGTATTTTTGTGAATGAGCAGAACCTATGCTCAGATACCAGTTATTGAAAATAAACCCAAAATAATATTCACAATAATAAAAGTGTAATAGTAACTTAGCACGATATACGGCGATCAACAAGAATAAAAGAGAGACAACGACACCAAAAGTTTTACGTGAAAAAACCCTTTTAAATAAGGGAAAAACTCACGACCCCGAAAGGAGTAACTGATATCACTATAGCAAGAAATTTACACTTTGTAGGCCCGAGTAAAGTACTCCAAAGACCACTATAACAATTAAAAGAAATAACTCTCTTGTGATATTTTCACCTCACTACAATATCGCTCACACTCTCTATTTTTCTCATATACTATTTACCTATACCCTGTCTGTGAAGCCTCACTCTTTCTTTCTCTCTTTGTTGGTGTGTTTGAAGAAGTGAGAGAGATCCACTTTTTATAGGAGAAAGTACTTGGATTCCAAGAATTCTACAATATAATTGTCCTCCACAAATCTAGCCTTTGGCTCCAAGGTTCTCTGCCAAGACTATCCATAGGCACATGCCTATTTCACTTCTTCTTTATTTGTTTTAACAATGGGTTGGATCCCACATGAATTTCATAACTAGTAGATAGAGATATAGGGTTATTCTCATATGTGAAACATGAAAAATATGGTAGGACATGAAGAAATACATAATAATGATTTTTAATGAAACATTTTTTAGTTAGATTCTCATATACAAAATATGACAAGTATTATGGGCAAAAACACGAACAAGAAAAGACATTACCTTTCAAACAAAAGGGAATATGGAGTTGCCTAATATAAAGGTTCACTATATTCTGTCTCGTAATGTTGTCTGGTGATTGAGGCGGTTACAAGAAACTATACAGGTTAGCCAATATTATAGAAAAAGAGAGAGGCTCGAGACCTAGACAAAGTGAGGTGCATCGAAAACGAGAAAGGCATGTATTGGCGGAAGATGTGTGTATTAGGCCTAGGTGACAGACATACTTCCATAAACTCTTGAACGAGGATAGGGATAGGAACATCGTGCTTGGGGAGTTGGAGAACTCAAAGAACTAGTGTGATTTTGAATTTTGTAAGCATATTAAGTTTGAGGAGGTGATGAGGAAGATGAGTAGGGGTAAGGCGACTAGGCTAAATGAGATCCCGGTAGAATTTTAAAAGTACGGGGGTCGAGTAGGCTTGGAGTGGCTTACCGGACTGTTTAATATCATTTTAGGACGAAGAAGATTCTAAAGAATGGAGGTGGAGTTTGATGGCTTCGTTGTTCAAGAATAAAGGTGATGTCCAGAATTGCAACAACTAATGAGTATCGAGTTATTGAGTCACACTATGAAAGTTTGGGAGCGGGTGGTGGAAAGGAGGGTAAGGAGGATTATGTCTATTTCGAAGAACCAGTTCAAATTCAAGTCGGGGCAGTCTACTACAGAAGTCATTCATCTTGTGAGGAGATTTTTTGAGCAGTATAGGGAGAGGAAGAATGACTTATATATGGTGTTCATTGACCTAGAAAAAGCCACGACAAAGTCTCAAGGAAGATTCTATAGAGATGTTTGGAGGTTAACGGTGTTCCGGTAGCGTACACTAGGGAGATTAAGGACATGTATGATGGAGCTAAGACTCAAGTGAGGACTGTGGAAGGAGACTCGGATTATTTTTAGTGGCAATAGGGTTGCATCAGAGATAAGCTCTTAGCCCATTTATATTTTCCTGGCGATGGATATGCTGACACGATACATCCAAGGTGAGGTGCCATGGTGTATGTTATTTGCATGTCATAGTACTGATTGACGAGACATGCTACGGGGTTAACACTAGGCTGGAGATGTGGAGACAGACCTTGGAGTCTAAAAGTTTCAAGTTGAGTAGGACAAAAATAGAATACTTGAAGTGCATGTTCAGTGTTGGGACGCATGAAGTATAAGTGTACGTGAAGCTTGATACATAATTCATCCCCAAGAGAGATAGTTTCAATATCTTGGGTCTGTAATACAGAGCAACGGGGAGATTGACGAGTATGTTATATATTGTATTGGAGCAAGGTGGATGAAATAGAAGCTCGCATCTGTTGTTTTATGTAATAAGAATGTGTCACCAAGTCTTAAGGGCAAGTTCTATAGAGTGGTAGTTAGATCAACTATGTTATATAGAGCCCGGTGTTGGCAAGTCAACAAATCTCATGTCTAGAAGATGAAAGTAGCAAAAATGAGGATGTTGAGATGGATGTGTACGCATAACAGGAAAGAAAAGATTAGGAATGAAGTTATTAGGGACAATATCGGTATGACTCTTATGGAAGACAAGTTGCGTGAATCGAGACTGAGATGGTTCGGGCATGTGAAGAGGAGAGACACTGATGGCCAGTTAGGAGGTGTGAGAGGTTGACCATGGTGGGTCAGAGGAGGGGTAGAGGTAGGAAAAAGAATTACTGGGAGAGGTGAATATCTAGGAACTGGTATTGCTTCAGCTTACCGAGGACTTGACTCTTGATAGGAAAGTGTTGAGGTCGAGAATTAGGGTTGTGGGTTAACTGATAGTTGAAAGTTTCTCCTAGTTTTACCAGTAGTATTAGTACTAGTCTGGTATTTCCTATTCCTAAATCCTTGATATTACATGGTATGTCATTCTTTTTTCTTTAACGATAAGATATTTATATATATAATAACAAACAAAAACAAGGATAGTCTGCTAGGGTACCGGACCCATAGCGTTATCGTTCATACATACTTCCCTCAAGGGGATACTAATGCCTTCTAGGACACATTCATTGCCTAGTGCTGCTAAGTTACTACATACTTTTGCCGAGGAAGTTCGATAGTACACAAAACCATCATGATCTTTGCCAAACACATCCATTGTAAAGACAGGAGGAACCCTAAAGAAACAAAGTTTATTACAAGGAGGATAAATTAAAGTTTTTTTTGCTAGTAGATGAGCGACCATGTTTCCTTCCCTGAAGCTATGCTTCATTGTGATATCCCCTTGGTTGGATGCCTTCTCTATTAAAAACATGCATTCATAAATTAAGTCAGTGTAAGTGGGAAATCATCATGAAGGAATCTTATGACCTCTGTTGCATCTGTTTCCACTTCGATTGGGAATGTTTTTTCATGGATGATGACTTGAAGTGCCTGCCGAAATGCTTGGAGTTCAGCTTGTATCGGAGATGTGGTGTTATGTTTGTCATAGTAGACTAGTACCCAATCTCCTTTGGAGTTGCGAATTATTCCACTAACACCCCCCTGGAGTGAGTTCTGGTCAAACGCAGCATCAAAATTGAGTTTATACCAATTTTTATTTTCTTTTTTTTTGGGGGGGGGGGGGCCTGCCATCTAACTTGCAGTTTGAATTTGGTATTGTTAGTTAATGGGTGTGCTAGTGTTATTCACATTGTTATTATTTCTCATTTTCCATATTGCCCATATTGCAAAGGGGAATATTTCTTCCCAACTGACATGCTTAAAATTGTGCATAAGGTTTCTAGTTCTTAGGAAGTCTACCTAGTGATCAAAATGAGCTATAACGTTGATATCCACACCCAATGACTGCCAAATGTTTTTAGCAATTATACATTCCCAAAAAATGTGGAGTATAGTTTCCTTAGTGTCCTTGCAAACGGGGCAGTTTGTGTCGATATTAATACCAATTTTACTGAGGAATTGTCTGGTAGGAAGGCGTGTATGGTAGCATTTCCACAGGAAGAATTTTATTTTCCTGGGGCACTTGGCTCCCCAAAGCCAATTAAATAAAACATTAGGGGTGGATTGTGGTTCAATTAATTTGTAACAAGAGTTTGTGTAAGCAACCCACTAGGGTTTATGCTCCAAATGAGACCATGTTTTTTGGGGGAATTAGAAGTAGGCATTAAGGAATGGATGTTCGCTATAATACTTTGAGGAAGTTCAAAGGAAATTTTCCTAAGGTTCCAGTTATTATTATCCATTATGTCTTTAATCATTAAGCTATCCTATTTATAGTTGAGGGGGCCTATGATATTATGTCTAAGGTTTGAGTAGTTAGGAATCCAGTTTGTCTCCCATAGATTCATGTCTGATGATTGACTACTAGGCCACCTTATTCTTTGCTTACAAATATTCCAACCTTTTAAAAGACTCTTCCAGGTGTTAGACCCTCCACTTGATTTATTACCATGAAGGCTGGTAAGGACTTGAGCCCAGAGAGACGTAGGTTTAGTGAGAGTTATCCAAGCAAGGCTGGTTAATAGAGCTAGATTTTTGGACTTAGCTTTTCTAATGCCAAGAGCACCAGTTTCTTTATCAGGTAACCATGTTCCAATTAACTAGGTGAACTTTTTTCTTATCACTAGTGGCACCATAGAAAATCTCGTTGAATGTTATCAATTTCTTTTAGAGTTTTACTATGCAGGAGAGCTAGTTGCATTTGGTGATTGGGAATTGCATTAAGAGTAGAAGTTATGAATGTGCATATGCCTGCCATGCTGAGCCACTTAGCATTCCAGATGTTTAGTCTGGCTCGCATTTTGTCGATAATAAGTTGATAGTCTTTATGCCTAGGATGGAGGTGAGGCATGGGAAACCCTAGATACTTACCAAAGGAGTCACTAATCTTTATGTCAAAAGTGCTCATGGCCTTAGCTATTTGAGCATCATTACAAGACTTAGAGATAATAATTTTTGACTTTTCCTTATTTATATTAAGACCCGATAGACAACAAAAGGTGTCCATACTATTCCACATTATGTTGAGGGTTTTGGTATTTGCACGACCCATTAGGGTTAGGTCGTCTGCAAAGAATAAATGTGACAAGGGTGAGCATTTCTTAGATAGCACTATGGGGTCCCAGTTAAGAGTGTCCACTTGGTGCTCTATATTTTTTGAGGGCATATCCATGCACAGGATGAAAATATAAGGAGACATGAGGTCGCATTGGCAAATACCACGAGTAGGATAGAATTTCTCCGTTTTATTGCCATTTACTAAAATGAAGATACTACTAGCTGAAATACAGCTAAGGATTAGGGCAGATATTTTGGGAGGAAAGTTAAAATATTTGAGGGTTCTGTAAATGTAAGACCATTCTAACTTATCAAAGGCCTTTTCTAGATCTAGCTTTAGGATGAAATTTGCCTTTCCTTTCCGGGCGTTAAAAACGTGTTAGCACCTCTTGAACAATAATGGCATTATCACTAGTCCTCCTATCTTTTATAAGCTAGTTTGTTGATTATTAATGAGGCGTTTAAGAAAAGGCCTGATTCGATTGGCAATGATTTTAGTGACAACCTTGTACAAAGTGTTACAAAGACTTATGGGTCTGAAGTTTTATAACTGATTAGCATTATTAAATTTAGGGATTAGGCAAAGGTAAGTTTTCTTAACCTCATGAAGCATAATTCTACACTCAAAAAAAATTTGACACAACTTTATGACCTTATTACCTAAGATTGGCCAGAATTTTTGGAAAAAAGAAGGGGTGCAACCCATCAGGGCCAGGAGCCTTGGTAGGTTTAAATGAAAATACTGCCTTCGAATCTCATAATTTTTTAGCTTACTATCGAAGGAGGTTAGATCAATTATTGAGGAGGAAGTGTTATCCATCTTAATAGCTGACCAATTTGTATTGTCATGAGAAGTTGTAAAAATGTGCTCGTAGTAATTAGTAACATAATTCATCAGGTTTTTTGGTCCTCTATCCATTTCCCTGTGAAAAAACACGATATTGTTTTTACGTCTTCGATTAGTAGCTTGAATATGAAAGAACCTAGTGTTAGCGTCACCATCATTTAACCAATTAATGCTTCCATTGTCCTATTACCTGGTTGTTGTTATTGTTTATTGCTTCCTTTTCATTGTTCTTGAGCCGAAGGTCTATCGAAAACAATCTTTCTATCTTGATAAGGCAAGGTTAAGGTCTACATACATATTATTCTCCCCAAACTCCACTTGTTGGATTACACTAGATTTGCTATTGTTGCTATTCAGTGTTCTGTCCATTTGCATTTGAACAATGATCATTTGCTATATGTTGCTGCCTTATCCTAGTGAAATTTCTTGGATTACTCACTAAAATTTCTAATATCTAGTAAATTACAAATGTGACTTTTCTTACTTTTCATTTGATAATGACTAGAACATAGGGAAAAAAAGGGTATCTGGTGATTCACAAATTGGGAGAGGAGTCAATACCCCAACATCATTTGGAGAAACTCCGGTCCTCCATTCACTTTGGAAGGCCATATACAAGCTAATTAAAAGAAATAAAATCACTTTTTTACCCTAAAAGCACCATTTAGTGTCCATCAAGCGTGTTCCCACAACAAATTTGAACAAATGCAGCACGGATATGGAGTAATTAAGACTAAACGGTCAAGAGAAACAATGGCTTGAACGCTTAAATGCATCGACATACACTCACCAATCCACTTCACTAACAAGGGCGTATCCCTACAAGATATATGCATCTCGACCAAAATACAGCTTAATCAAATCTCAGAGTTGCAATTCATAAATGAGCAAGTTACAATGATTCATATAGAAGGGAAGAACCCAGTCACAGAATGAACCATGCTATTGCTCAAACTGCAACACCATTAATGCAAAGCATAGAGAGAGGCTGCAGTGTGGCATATATCGGTAAAGGCTGCTGACTGTATCGAAAATCTGAAACTTGGTACTCAGAGAAAAGGCTTGGAGTAAATGAATTATGATGGAGCACCAAGATATGATGCAAGTCGTAGGATGTCGCAGAATACTCCACCGGCTGTCACTTCAGCACCAGCACCAGGACCACGCACTATTAGAGGTTGTGTGGCATATCTTTCGGTTGTGAATGCAATTATGTTATCTGATCCAGAGAGTTGTGCAAATGGGTGATCCTTACTGTATCTTTGCAGCTCGACAGTCCCTTTTCCGTTGACAACATCGACGACTCCAACATATCTCAAAACCTTCATACATCAATTTTGTCATATAAAAATTAGCACAAATACGAGGGAAAAAACATATAATTCATGCTTGTGAGTTGTGACCTACTCCAACAGTCTTCTGATAAAAGAAAAAAATTGTTACGCATGTGCTGCTGCTGAACTAGATGGAATCACACAAAGATGATGCTTGTGGCCTAATCAAATGTTACATATAAATAAACAATTTCTTAAATACAAACTTCTCTTTCACTCGGTTTCTGCCCCAAAGATTGAATCAAATAAGTCGTCAATGATGAAGAACAACTCTATATGCTATGAATAATCTGTTACTTCTGTGATTGAAATGCTAAATGACTCATCAATTTCCCTATTTTTTTAATGAGATTTCATGCTTCTCTTTCCTAGTGCTGCATATCTCATACGAAGTAGTTTCCTCCTCTATCATAAATTGACCATCCATGTTTAACATAGTACACATATTAAAACGTCCTCGGAAAAAAGTGCATTTGTTAAAGTTAGAACATGATTGTCACCTTTCCGCATTTTCAAGAGTATCTGAAAAAAGTTTGGATGCGTGTTAAATGAGTCCCATGTAATGCTTTTTGATGTTACGTAAGGTGTGGGAAAGTTTCCCGCTTTAGGAATATGAAAACAATTTTGCAATTGAAAAGGCGATCATCAGTTTCTGATGGAAGGAGTACGGGAGTAGGTTCTTTCGGACAAGATGACCATCACAGCAGTAAGTGTCCGTAACAGTCGAGCTCATTTCTATAGATTTAAGTCCAGAGTACTCACTTCCGCGGCATCTTCAGCCTCTAGCCTCTGCTTAGCCAATTGTTGATCAAATTGTGGCAACTGCTGCATAAACTCCTCAGCAGATGCACAATCCTGAAAAAGATCACTAAAAATTACTTCATGGAGAAACACAGCTATCTAACTAATGCCAAACATAACTTATCAAAAGAACTAATGCTGCATATAATTAAACTAAGCACTCACCCGTAATGGTTCAGGTACAAGGCTCTGAACAGGGATATCTGAAAGCTCTAGATGTAGCCCACTTTCCCTAGCAAGAATTATCACCTGGAACATGGAAGCCATTGTATAATAAAATTCTAACCCGTCATGCAAGAGAGTAGCACCCAAGTTTATACTGCAGCTATTTTTTCAAAAGCAAAATCAAAGTATTTTACTCTGGCCATTTTTTTTTAAAAATAAAATCAGAGTAGTTTACTCTGCCCATGTAGTGATCCCAAGATGTTAAATTCCGCTGAACAATCACCAACTTCGTGGAAAAATGGAAATAGAGGAATCAGCTTATTTCAGCTAACACTTGAATGACAAGAAATCAGATACGTGAAACCATCACCCAATACCTTTCTGGCAACATCTGTTCCAGATAGGTCATCCCTTGGATCTGGTTCAGTATAACCCGCCTCTTTTGCCTCCTTCACCACTTGGCTGAACGCTCTTGAGCCCGCAAAGTTATTAAATATGTAACTTAAAGTTCCACTGCAAAAACGAAAGAAGATGAAACTGAATATGAAGAAACCAAACTAACAAATTTTATTTCCCATAGTGCATGAGGTAGTGAAGGCATGAGTCACCTCATCAGTAACAATTCAATATCTAGGAATGAGTTTGTAACAAGTGCAAATCACAATTGCATATATTAACATTACCAACCTAAAAATGCCCTCAATCCGCAATATCTTGTCCCCAGTTTCAAGAAGTCCACGTAAGGTGCTTATAATTGGTAGACCAGCTCCAACAGTAGCTTCATAGAAGTAATGTGTATATGATTGTCGCTGTAGAGTTCTCAGCTTCAAGTACTGGAGGCAATTTACAGAAAGAAAAATGCAATAACTAGTATTAGAAGCCCCCTCTGAGCTATTTCAAAAATTTTAGTGAAAGAGAGAAAAAACAACACTTTCAAAACATCTTTTCCTCACTACAATGGGGTGGAAAGAAGACGAAAGCAAAAAATGATCAGAACATGTTGATGTAACTACTATTTAGGTATTTCCAGAAAGTGGGCAAGTTCAGAAAATCAAATATGAAAGTATTACCTGGTCTACTGGTCCTGAATTAGCCTTTTTATTTGGGGTAACAACATGTATTCCTTTGTGCAACCAGTCATAGTAATGGCTTGCGATATGAGAGTCTGCAGTGCAGTCCACCAATACAGTGTTTGGGATGAAATGATTTCCACGTACATGGTGAACAAACTTACTCAAGTCAGCCATTTCTCCTTTTAGACTTAGCAGCTCCCTCCATTTAGACAAGTCAATACCCCTATCAACATTGACAAGAACGTCTTAGGAACACGCTACTGAAGAGCATTTAAAAATATTGATATGTATAGCATTATAACCAGAAAAAAGCATTTGAAGTGCCAGCCATCTGATAGAAACTAAGTTTATAATCCCTTAGTATTTTTGAACTAAATGGGTTATGCCAAATTCTATGAAGAATTACTGCTTGGTTGTGGTCTCAAATGAAGAAACAAGTCCTGAGGGCAAAGCAGCTACTGTACAAGAGATGAAATTCAGATACATTTGTATGCTAGCCTTCTGGTGTACATCCTATGATGTATATTCATTAGCTCGCAATAGGAACAGGATCTTTGTGTAGAGGCTATCCCGTTCTTTCTTTTTTTTCCTTTTCTTTCTTTCTTTTTAAATTTTTTTGGGGCGTAGGGGACTGCCCACTTTGCACATACCAATCACCATCTAGGTGTCTTGGTTTTTCCGATTAATAATATCTCTTGTTTACTGATTAAATAGAATAGACTTAGTTCCATTAGTTCAGCAATCAGGTTGCTATTTGCAACAAGCTTGAATGTGTTGTGCTTTTATCTTTTATTCATAATGTTGTTTCCAATCATCGAAGCTGAGAAAACTGATTTTAACAAGGGATTCTAAGGGGCCAAAGGCCATATTTAGAGGTATAACATACAACAGTGAACATCTAAAAGAAGATACAACTTTCAAGACTTACAACTCGCTCAGTAGCATTGTCCTTGATCCAATTATTCCCATCACACGTAAGTCAATGTTGAATTTCTCCTTTAAGACAGCTGTCTGTCAAAGAAGGGGAATTGTTGAAGTGTCATTTACCAAAATTTCCTTGAATAATTGCCACAAATTACGCAAAGTTAAGCAATGAATTATTCCTCAAGCATCTGAGTCACTACATTCACAGCAGTAGTGCATCGAAATTCATAATCATATATTTTGGAATTCAAAATGTTTTCTTAAAAACAAGAAGCAGAGAAGTCATAAATTTTGGAAGTGTCCTCCATAAATGTCGAAAAACAACATTGTCATAAACATTATACCAATGAAAGCTGACGAACTGTGCTTTGGAAACGAAAGGTGCAAGCGATATCAACAACATAATTACTTTGGTTCAGATACACTTCCAAATGAACTAACAACCACAACTAATAGACCAGAATACTCCATACTGTAACTGTAGCATTGCGTAGAGACCTTTCACAAATGAAAGAAAGTAAGCAATAAGCAGTAAACACATTAAATAGGCATGGAAACCATAGGCCTCCATATCCTTTAAAAATAAAAAGGGAACCATGGGCCTTCATATCCTGAGACGTGTTTCTTCTCTTGTTTCCTACTTTTTTCTTTCCAGAAGTGAATGGAAAAGGGGATAAAAGCAAAAACAATCAATGTCAATATGTTGACCACGGCCTATGTCTGGCAAGATGGTTTCTGAAAGAGATTATATCAATTTAAAAAATGAGGGCCAACGTGCCATAAAATATTGTTTCTGAAACAGAACTATAACATTTGAAACATCCTTATAAATACAAAAAATCTTACCAGACAGGAGCTAATATAGACATAAAGTTAAACATTATAGTCCTGGCTTGTTAGCTGATGTTGTGTAGTGCAAAAAAAGAAAGGGAAAATCAAAATATGTTCTAGAAACAGTCATGGATTATAAAATTATAAAAGAATTGATAACCAAAGAGTAAAAAGTAACTACTTAACTTCAATAAGAGAAGTTGAATTGACAAACCTGATCTTTTAACTGGTCAAGCAATGTAGCTCCAATTAATCCAGGTCCAACAATGCCCACAGCAATTATTGTTCTTGACAAGTAGAATTTTGAGTGCACGGCACGTAAAGCCCTTACACAATCTTCTCGCTTAACAACTACTGTAATGTTGTACTCCGTGCAGCCTTGAGCTATAGCACGGATGTTGATATTAGCCTGCATTCAAATGCTAAATGTTGAAGACTATGACATTCAGAAAATTACCAGGATAAAAAAGAATTATATCATACATATTATAGTGGTCATCATTATACAACTATTGCTTGACATTTATTTTGTGCTACTGTTGATGGATTACAGAATACACGAGATATTTAACAAATGTAAAGGTAGAAAATTGCCAAACCTTTGCAAGTGCAGTGAAAAGTGTAGCACTAACTCCGGGAGTGCTTGCCATTCTCTGACCAACAGCTGCCAAAATGCTACAATTGGGAATTACAGCAATCTGAGAAGAACTAAAGGTATTATCAGGTTGTTCAAAAGAAGTGCCTTTAATCAGGTAGCTTGATTATAAAATTGCAACCCGTGAAACGACAAGAAGGAAAAGATAACTTCATAAAATCTGAAGACAGAAAAAACAATCCCCAAGAACCCCAATCCATTTTGCTACAGTAGAAAGAAACAAGCCAAACACACCGTTTCAAATCAAAGTTGAATCCAACAGTCAAAGAAACCCTACCCATTGAAACGATAAAGCATGACTAAGTTAGCGCTTATATCACTGCTGATTCGGCACCCAAAAGATGTTGTTTCAGTCTTTCCTCTTTCCTATTTATATCTGGTACCACTAGAATTTGACAGCCTTACCAATTCTTAGACTTTATTGAGCTAATATTTAAATTTTCAAGTTAGAAGAAACCAGAACCAAATGCCACAAATTTCTGATCTGCCTATCATCATAACTTGCCCAATATTGCAGGACAATGCTCAATCCGACGATAACTATACTCTTCCTTTTTCTGATCAAATCAGCAAACAGCAACATCAGAACTTCTCTTGGCCTTTTTCCTAAGCAAGAACTCTTGATCCTTGGAGCTCTCAGTGTTACATAATGCATATCTAAAAACCATCCCCATGAGAAATGGATTGCATTATACTCCAAGAGAAGACCTGTTGAAGCGTTGTCACACCACATCTTCAGTGTGAGCTTTCTGTTTTTCCATCTAACTGGTCTGGTACAACATCTAAATGAACAAGTTAAAAGAGAAAAAGACTAGGGGACCTTTATCACGTAACAGGGTTCAAATTAAAACCTTAACCAGGAAATGGAAGGTGCAAAGTGCAGTAGTGCAAAAGGCATTTGCTAAAATACTGCCAAACTGAACACAACATTCCTCCCATTTTTCGCTTTCTGTTACTGTTGGATTAATGACACTTTTTAATATCTTAAATGCAATCAGGAAGAGCAGAATACCTGAGAAAGTCGCCCTGCACTCAAAGCCTGACCAAACCTAGACTCCAAAACATCTGCAACAGCTTTTACTTCTTTCTCAGGCACAGCAAAGCACACTGAATGCTCACTACTAGCCTGTACTATAATAGCCAATTAAATTTCATAGTCATACCAATAAGAAGAATAACAGGAATCAGAAGATATATGTACCTGGGATATCATGATTACATTAGCACCGACATCTTTTACTGCACTAAAAATGGCACTAGCCGTACCAGGAACACCAGCCATTCCAGTTCTGAAAGGAATAATAAACATCATGTAAAATAAATAATTTGTAAATGTCACTATTTGAATCAAGTGCAGCCTTACCCCTCAACATTCACGATGGCTACATTGTCAATTGTTGCAAATCCTTTGACAAGGGACTCCACTTTTTGTCCATCTTCATATTCATCGCCAGAGGATCGGCAGATCATTGTTCCAGGTGCAGAAAGGTTGAAGATATTTTTTATAACAATTGGAATGTCATATTGCATCACTGGAACAATTGTTCGAGGATGTAAGACATTCGCACCAAAATAGGACTGCAGAAAGATAAGAAATTTTGCTGTCAGAAAGTGCCAGATAAGAGGCCAAACTAAATTAGCAACTGTACAGAATGTCATGACTTTACCATTTCCCACGCCTCTTGATAAGACAGTGTCTTCAGAATTACTGCTTCACTAACTGCAAATGAAGTATCTTTTTAGTTGGAAAACATCCTAGCTCAATGATAAATACCTGACAAAATTTTGGCTCATGAAAGTCCTGAAAGGCATCAGGTTGGGAAAGGCATGCAATGAGCAAGGACAAACCTTTTCTAGGATCCGCACTATACACGCCATCAACATCTGTCCAAATTGTAACTTGACGTGCTTTTAGAAGAGCCCCCATAATAGCAGCGGAGAAGTCACTACCATCTCTCTTCAAAGTCGTAGGAATATTCTGAGGCGTGCTAGCTATAAAGCCAGTTGCAATGATTGTTTTAGATGGATTGTTAGAATACCATTTCTCAAGTCTCTCCTCTGACTTCAAATAATCTGGATCAACTTGGTTAGAACCTGTTGGGTTCACAACAAGTACCTCCCTTGTGTCCATCCAGCTACACTCTACCCCGTTCTGCACATATAAATTTCAAAAAGTATAGCAAATGAGGAAAAATTTAAATTTAATAACTACAAGGCATAATGGCTTCGAAGGATTGGGTGAAATCTATGAGAGAACGACCTTTCTGACAGAAGATGCCAATAACTGAGCAGACCACAACTCCCCATGCCCTACAACAAAATCGGAAAAAGATTCTGTTGCATGACCAGCTGCAAAACAAGTAAGCAGTTTAGTTAATGCCAAAGAAGGGAGTCACAATCAAAGGAACTCCAATAAGAAACCAATTTAGTTCTAGCAAACCAATATACTGAAGTGACAACCAGTATGCTAATCAGACTGAAGTAAAACCATAATACTAATGCACCATGATATGCTCCCACTTAACCACGTGCAAAGGTGCGAGGGAAAGGGAATTTGAAGTATTCTGAAAATATCTTTCTTTTAGTTTGAGAAAAAAAATCAGGAAGCTTTTTCCTCCCGAGATTAGGAAAATAAAACAGGAAACGCAAGCATACCAATATATATTGCACGGAGCATGGCTTTAAGGTTGTTGATGTCATGGTGCAGTTTTGATGAAAAACTAGCTAGTTCATCTCCATCAAGTAGATCAACAGCTGCTAATTTATGTTTCTCTAGAACAGCATCAAGTGCTGTCAGGTACGAGTCATCTCGAGACTGCGCTTTGTAAATCAGATCATACATCATATCTGTGACTTTTGACATTGCAGATACCACCACCAACTTTCTCTCTGATTGATCTGCAATTATTATGTCAGCTACATTACCAATTCTTTCAGATGTTCCCACACAGGTACCACCAAATTTATGAACAGACCAGCAATCGCCCTTCGGGAGCT
Organism: Nicotiana paniculata; assembly: GCA_005239505.1. NCBI lineage: Eukaryota > Viridiplantae > Streptophyta > Magnoliopsida > Solanales > Solanaceae > Nicotiana > Nicotiana paniculata. The sequence goes on from ML340362.1 coordinate 45,937, forward strand.
GAGTATTTTCTAGTGCTCCATCCAACGAGTATTCTGTCACAATATCGGACGAAGGAAGAAGAAATCAGAAACTAGAGAAAAACACACATGGATGATGAGAAATTAAGTGAAAAATAGACCTTTGCTCGTCACAGCAGCACTTATGCTGAACTTTGATGATTCTCTTCTTCCCCATTGTGAACTAAAATCCACTCTGAAATGAAATTATAAAAGAAAAGTAAGTTGAGACTTTACCAGAATGGAAACAATGAGGTGAAAAGAAAACTCACAAAGGAATTCCAGGTAGCCCATTAGAAGTTTTGTTCCCATAATAACAAAGTCTTACGGATCTTTTAGCTTAAAGTATATGTCACCGATGTCGGCAAAATTATCTTTTCTGTTTCTTTTCTTTTCCCTTTTCGATGGGGGGAGGGAGGGGGAAGGGGGGGATATTAGGAACCCCACGCCTCCAAACACCCTAACCAAGAGCCCAACAGTAGCGTCGCCAAATTTGCTCCTTTGATGACGTGAGATGCCAACCTTATGTTTCGAGGTGGAGGGTCCTTACAACTGTGGTCCTTATATTCCTTCTGTTCTTTTCTTTTCTTTTTTTTCTTTTATTGGTATAAAATTGAACTGGAAGTTTACACTTAGCAAAAACTAATTTCTTTCTTATGCCAGTACAGACATTAGCAAAGTTTACTTACATATGAGGACCACTTCAACGTTATGTCATGCATTAGCAAGACATTAAGTTTTGAAGAGTCCAACAACTGTCGGCAGAAGGGAAGAAGTCGAATGATGCAAATTCAATTCTAATGGATCAGAGACCTCTTCTTAAATTAGCAAAGGAAGAAGGAATTGGACAGCCTCAACCAACTACAGACCGCCTTACTGCTTTCTCTGTAACATCAAGGTGGCTAGTAATACATCCAGATATGGCACTTTTTACAGAAGTAAAAGGGAAAATGGAAAACCAATAAAAGATAAACTTGAACATGATAAAGATGCAACTAGAGTACTAGACACAATTTTTTGTATTTTCTTTTTCATATCTATGATATACAAATGACCTAATCAATCTAATTAAAAAGCATTTACACAGGTAGGAGATGCAGTTTTGGGTATGTCTGAGAAGTATAGCTTTACTAACGCATGGCAGTAGCTCTTTGTTATAATGTTCTTCGAGGTTCGCATCCCAATGGTACCTTCTCTTTTTGGGAGACCAAAAGAAAAGAACTTAATAGTGAAACTGCATTATTTATAAGTATATGTGTTGATGAATGGACACAATGTGCATTATAAATTGGTCTTTGTTAATTTGCTCTATACATCATCTTCAAGTGTATAAAGTACATGTTCATTACTAGATGTTTAGTCCACCTTATCCCCATCGATTGGATAAATTTCTCTTTCTTTTTGGTCTCTTTCAAAAGTTTGTAGTGTTAAATTCCACAAAGAATTCATCAGATGTCGAAGAAACATCTCTTTGGGGATCAAACAACAGGCTTATTTAAGAAGTGTCCATCTCTTACGGGATCAAACATCATGCTTGCATATGCTAGGACACGACACACTGCCTCGAATGGACTAATACTACTCTCTTGATCGTTGCCAAATATGCTCATCTGTATGCTAAACAGTGTCGTGCAGACATCAGTTAGCTCCTTTCTGTTTATGTTATGTCTTTAAGGTAATGACATTGTCCAAGAAACCCCACGCTGTGGAAAATTATCCACAATCAAACTGCTATATCTGTATGGATAAAAACTTTAATGGACATAGATATAGGACCTATACCAGTTGAATTCATTTCGTACTTGTTCATTTCAACAACTGTTTGTTGATTCAGTGGTTAATTGCAGGGATCAACTAGTAGAAAGAATTCAAGTGGCTAGGTCAAAAGGCTTGCGCTTCTTCATTCCACCATACTTTTCTGCTAAAAAAATTCTCCCTTCCTTTTCTCCCTGTTTGCCTATATACCAACGCATACACGCTAATTTCTTTTCTCTTTAAATTGATAACAAGCCTCAATACAGATGAATGCAAAATACTCATCTAAGATGTGGACCAACAATAGAAAATGTTCAATTTCCAGTGATTTTACAACCCTCCCCCCCCCCCCCCCCCCCCCCCCCCCCCCTTCCAATATTATGGCAAATAAATATGTTATAAATCGCAAAAGGACATTCATTTTAAAGCTTAATTGGACCTACCAAACAATGCACATTAAAACAATGTCTAAGAAAGTTCCTATTCCTCTTCACTACTTAGTAAAAGACCTTATACCACAAAAGCTAGCAGAATGACTTGCATGAAATGATAAGATAATTCCAATAGTTTTAAGGCATGTTGTATTTCAATCCCACGCACCTGTGCTATACCCTTTAAAAAGAAAACGTTTTTTCTACTCTGGGTAAAAGCTAACATGAGTAACTCATCTCAAAGGTGCAAACTTTACCCCACAAGGAAACCAAAAAGATAACACCAAGAATTACAAAAATCCAAGATTCTTGAAGTTTCAATTACCATAAAGATAACATGCATAGAACAAAACAAAGAGATGGGTTATAAGGAACGAAGAATGTTTACTTGAGAAAAGGAGAGCGCTGGAGGAGAGAAAAGGGGTAGATCTTGTGAATGGTGGGAAGCCTCTTCCCCTTGGCGTTGAAATTTGTGTCTTTTGAGGAGAGATGATGACATGAAGAAGAATAAGATGGAGAAACAGGAGATGAGAATGCCATTGTTGAGTTGATTGAGAAGAGTATTCCCAAATATCGGTAGCAGCAGAAGAGAAAGGGGTTTAAGGTAAGGGAAGTAGGTTTAACCACTGTGTTACATCAAATTATATGTATTATATTCTTATTTGGGGCAGATATGGTTATCCCATCGATTCCACAATCACATGTCTATCCCACCGGGGGACCTAACATAGGGTGTGTTTGGGAATGTTTTGGTGGAAAATGAGTTTTTTTATTATTATTTTTTTATTTGGTTGGTGAGTAAAAAAAGAATTGAAATTTGTTTTTTAGTATTTGGTTAAAGAGTAGAAAATAATAAGAAGAAAGTATTCGTTTTGTTGAAATGAAATAAACTACTTTTTCTATATCATGAAAAGAAAATACTCATTTTGTTCAAATAAAAAAAAAGTACCTTATTTATAACAATAATATTTCTATTTAGGGTGGGAGTGGAGGTGGGGATAGGGCAATATAGGGAGTTGGGTGGTGAGTAATGCAGGGTTGGGGTGTAGTGGAGGTGGTAGGGTGGGTGGGATAGGGACTGTGGTGGGATGGATTGGGGTGGGGGTGGGGGNAGGTTGAAAAAGAATTTTAGTAAATATATCGGAAAATATTTTTCTTCAATTAGAGAAAAATGAGTTGGTGAAAAAAATATTTTCCAAACACTTAAGCTAATCAAATATAAAAAAATTATAAATTATTTTCCTTTGTACCAAATACAGCCATAATCTCTTCTTCTTCTTTTTTAATAAGTAAAGACTATAGTCTTTCTTTTCCGTCTATCGATTATTGTCTTTTTTATTTTATTTTTGTCTATAGTCTATAGACCTATAATCGTTGTTCTTTTCTATTACTAAATTTAATTTTTGCCGATAACGCAATTTAATTTGCTATAAAAGGTTACCACCTTTTGTTTTTCAGGTTATTCATTCCACTAATTATAGGTTGTTTATTCCACTAATTATGAAAAGTCACTTGAGTACATAAGATTAAACTTCTACTATTATTATCAGTAAGGATACTTTGTGCTATGCACACAGTAGAGCTGTGCATTATTTGGATCAACCCAAAAATCTGAACCGATCCGTATTATTTGGATTGGATTGTAACTCTTTGGATCGAATTTCAGATCTTTAATTTAATTATTTTGAATATCGGATCGGATACGATTTGGCTCAATTTATATTCAAACTGATCCAAAACCCAAAAATTATATTTTACATATAAACGTAAGAGATGCTCTCTTAAAAATTCTAAGGTTTCTTTGTTATTTCTTTTATTTTTTCTGCCCTTCCTTTCAATTAAAAGTAAAAGATATGAAAATGAATGAGTTTTGCTACTGAAAATGGCAGGAGATAACATATTAAAATTATTTATTTTAGCATCTTAATAAGACATACATGTATGAATGTAAATTTATTAAATAATTTGGACTATATTTTAAATATACTAGTTCAAATAAATATTATAGGCTAATATAATTGGATTAATTACATGAATCCAATATATATGGATTAAATAAATAAGCCTTAATCCATTGGGCTAAAGTGATGAGCCCACTTCATTAGGCCCAAGATGTCATCTTCAAAGAGGCCCAGTTTGGTGTCACACGTGAAATGACGTGGCACGCCAAGTCAAACGGAAGAGCCAGTAAGATCATGCCACGTGTCAAAATGACAAGGCATGCCAAATCAAATTAAAGGGCCAATGAATCTGCGCCACATGTGCAAGTGACATGTTCTGGTCAATTAAATACGGTCATGTCACACTTCAATTTGATTGGTCAGAAAGAGTTTGTTCTTATCACAACTCCTCCATTCCACAACTATAAATAGGGGTCTTCATAACTCAGAAAAGACACCAGAAGTTATAACAACAAGCAAGAGAGAGCTCGTGGATCAAACGCCGCAAATTTCTCTACAAGTTTCAAGCTTCAAGAAATCAAGTTCAAGATCAAGAACGAAGAACGAATCAAGGTCAAGTTCAACCAATCAAGCTCAGGCTCAAGAACGAGATCATCGTTTGTGACAACAAATACATATTCAAGATCAAGCTCAAAGGCCCTTGAATTTATTTACTATTCGAAAGTAGAATCACTGGTCTTTTACTATTCGAAAGTAGAATCACTGGTCGTTTGTAACACTCAAATATTCGAAATAAAATACTACGATTGTTGCGATATTTTTCGGTCCTGATTTTATTTTCTCGACATAATTTATTGTCTACAGTATAATCCGAACCGAAATCAGAAATATTTATTCGATCCAAACATCAAAATCCTATCCGACCCCATCCGAATTTAATTTGATTCGAATTCGGATTATAATTTACAAATCCATTTATAATCTGAAGTGTGCTAAATCCAATTCAATCTGATTCGTGAACATGCCTAAATTGCACATGCCTAATAATACTATGCTAAACACTAAGTTTAGTTATTTTATAGAAGAACTATTGTGTTGAGTCCATCTCCAAAAACTTCTAGAGTTAATCTTAATTTACTTTAAGTAATTAAAAATAATAATATCTAATAATTTTGTTAGTCTCAACTATTACCTAAAACTTAGATTTTAAGAGGAGATTGCTCACGATCATGTTGCACTGATTAGCTTGTGTAAATTTTCTGCTTAACTTATATGTATTAATAATATATATTTTTACTTACAACATTAAGTTATTTAAACAGTTACATATATTTCTCAGCTAACGTCACCTCCTTCTCAAAATAAGTGTCATTTAAGATATTGACACATTCATTAAAATCTATTTTCAGAGAGAATACACTTCTTAATGTTATTTTAAAATGAATAAGAATAATAACATTATAGCTAGGTGGTACTTGGTTTTTATTTTGATTTAGCTCAAAAAGATGTTAAATTAGTTATTGAAGGAGTAAACCTTGTATAGATTTCAAGAATATTTTGTAATGTATTTTTTAAGTAGGTTAAAATTTTTGTGATGACTCGATAGGTCATTTATAGTTTTACTCTATACTTCTATGTTCCGAGACCTCGAATAGCTTTGTTTAGCATTCTTCGATTTGCGTGTGTAATCCGTGTCCTTTTTGCGGAAAGTTTTTATGAAAAAATCGATGAAATGTGAAATTCGTGCCTTAAAACTCATTTGAGTTGACTACGGTCAACGTTCTATGTAAAACGGACTTGGATCAGTATTTTGACGGTCCCGACTGGTCCGTATCGTGATTTGGGACTTATGCATACTCCCGAAATCGAATTCGGTAGCCCTGTGTCACGCCCCATCTTTCCTCGCGGAGATCGGGTTTATGACATTCGGTTGAGACAACTCTTTCCTTTTGGGAAAGGGGTTTGTGTTTTTGAGAGTCGCCACCTAACGATTTTTAAAGGTGCGTTAGGGCACCAAAGGGGTTCATTTACAACTACGTTGTTAACCAGAGATAGGGTAAGGGCTTGAAATTATCCTAAGGGAAAGGTGTTAGGCACCCCTCAGGATCCACAAGTGTGGTTCCCGACCAAACAACTTTTGTGAATTTGTACGACTTAGCAAACAAAGAAATAAAGGCTCAAATAAGAGGGGATGTAAGTCTTAAGCATGCAAATGTTTGAAAATAGTAAAGAAGGTTAGATTTTGAAAGGATTACGATCTAATCATATAAAGGGTATCCTAGGTTTATAATAATATGGATCACATCAGTACAATACCCGGTAATCACTCCTCAAAGAGGGACTACACGTGGTATTAGCATACCGGTCATCATATACAATCTACCCTTTCCCACCCCGTAAAGGTAATTAGAGCGAGTGTTGGTCAACGACCTCTATTGCATGTTGTTACCCGTCCCTTCCTATCAGTCCCGGAGGAATTTAGGACCTCTATACTATAAGGCAGGTGCTAGGCAGACCCTCAAGTTTTAAGGCAAAGCACTAAACGACAAACAAGAAACATATATGACTGCAATTAAGGGGGATAAACATACAGACAGGAAAAAGCTCAAGTACCTCCACACATAGTACACATAAACACCATGAATCATACACAGTTAAGGTCCAGATTCAGGTTAAGATCCTAAGCATGGTATCTAAGTGATAACACAAAGACAGATTTATTGCATAACTCAGAGAGGAAGTCTTAATCAGGCTTGCCTATTGATTTTTTAAACATGCTGACAGTTGAACACTAATCACAAAGGACAGTTCTGGTTTTATTTATTTATTCATGATTACCTAAGACTTACCTATGCGTGTAGCAGTTGTACAACTTTGTTAAAAGGGTTTCAGATTACCAATCTTAATAGCATGTGATTCTAAGTGTGTACAAAGGACTGACTGACAGTTTATATAGAACATAGGATTATTTCAGACATGTATATTTAAACTAGGTGTAGTTAAATGAGTACGATCATATAACATGATGTCTAATACAGAATGATGCATATGCAGTTGCTAAAACAGGATCTCTAAATTCACATAGAATCACAGCATTATGCACAGTTTCAAGAATAACATAGGTGACCGTTTTTAATCGTTGTTTACCTAGAACAGGATCTTTACGTGTATAGCATGATGATACATGATTTCAAAGTACTGGTTATTAACACATTTTGACGCAGGATTTTCTAAGTGATATGATAGTGGGATGGACATACTGAAAACAGTAAGTGTAAGTCCTAGGGAACATGATCTTTAATGCATGAAATGAGTCCTAAGCATGGTTTCTATTGCGCAAGTAGGAATATAAACCTAATAACATATTTTCTACCCTTTTAATAGATAAAGCATACATAGTCACCCCTTCCCTTTCCACTATCCATCCCCAGAGTTGTTTATAGGTAGTTATTACAAGCCATTTGCATAGATTACATAATTGAAATAAGAAAAAAGAAGAAGTTATGCTATAGGGAGCCTACTGATAGGCCCAAAATCTCCAGAATGCCTCAAATGCCATTAGTTCACAGACTTTCATACAAATCCAGGTGTGTCAGAGTTCCCTAAGGATCTCAAAGGATCCCGGGCAGTGCTCACACCCAGATTTACATAACCATACTGAGTAAGTGCAGTGTGAAATGGCTAGCCTTTGTGTGTCAAAGTTCAGAGGGAGCTCAAGGGTCACAAGGCAATGCTCACATAGAGGGGGCAGAACTTAATGATTTAAGAATAGAGTGAGAGTGCTTGATATAGTTTAGAAAAGAGTTGGATTGAAAATCAGTTTGAAAATGGTTTTGGAGAGTGACATAAGAGTTTGCCTTGGTGAAAACCAGTTTGAAAGAAGGTGAGTAGGACAATCTCAGAATCAGAATAGTACATATAACACAAACAAGGGAAAGGGGAATTGGGGACAAGTTGTTCACATGTGAAAGCACATTTTTGCACACTGGTAGACATCAGAGAAAGTATTACAGGACTTAAATAGTCACAACACATTCTATCACAAAATGTTCATGCCAGGAGCTTAACAACATTAGATTGAGGGATGTCAAACGGGTTCACACATTAAGTTTAGGGATGGGGTTCAGGATTATTTAGTAGCTAGGGGGATCATGAATACATGCTGATAATGTGTTTAGAGAGTAAGGCAGAATTGTAGTAAACAAGTAGGAGAAGCAGTAGACATGCTGAAATAAGGGGAAGGGAAATCACATAGACAGAATAGATATGCTAGTTACAGGGTAAACAGTATAACCACAAGTAAAATCACAAAAGGAATAAGATAAAGTGCAATACGAACATAAACATGTTGTTTTGGATGTTGTAAATCAAATAGAAACATACCACTCAAGATTGAGAGAGTAGAACAGTAGTGTGCATAGAAGTAGAACAATAAGACAGTAGTGTACAGACCAAGAGAGCAGTAGAGCAAGTAGAGCAGTGGAGCAGTAATAAGTTACTCAGTCTTGGCTTTCAGCCAACTGAGTAGCCAGTAGTCAATAAGAGAAGCAAGAAAGAATGTGTAGGAAAGTGAGAGAGAGCAATGAGTATGATTGTGTGTGTGCGTGTTCGTGTCTTATGCTAATGAGAGAATAGAGTATATATAGTTTTGAAAATAGGCAGAGAATATGGTAACAAGTACTAGTTTAGCATAATTATAGAAGTAATTACAATTAGAATCCAAAAAATACAAGTATCCCCTTTAATCAAGGAGTCATAGTCCAAACGGATACCAACAGTGAGAAACAAGGAAGGGAATCAATTGAAAATTGATTTTACCATATAAAGAGTAGTAAGGAACAGAGCATGCGATTAGGACTAAATAGAGAACAGACCAATTAAGAAAAGTGTATAAAAATTAATTTGACAACAAGTTTATTCTCATAAATAAGGCAGAATATATTTTAATTTTTGAAATCAGTAAGAGATCCCTCGAATGAGGTTCCAACACAGGGAATCAATATCAATTAAGGAAAATATCACACAAATAAGGAAATACTCAAAGTCAGGGAATCAGTATTACTCAAAGTATAATATCACAATTTTAGGGAAATACTCGAAAATCAGTAAAGAGTATGATGTGAAAAATCATAAAGCACTAAACATACTTATTCAGAGATTCAAAATGCTAAAACAATATCGACTTGAACGGAATATCATATACTAAGCAAAAATCAAAAATCCTAATCATGAAATTAAGGATTCATCCCAGAAAATAGCAGGATATTAAAGGAACCAGTTAGACAAGCATGGTTTAGGCATAAGCGACAAAGAATCAGAAACCCTAACAGTGATTTTAGAGCAAGAAATCACAAGAACACATAGAATATACATGAAAGTACAGTAGCATGCTAGAACAGGTAAACAATACTGCAAAACAAACTCGGACTCACAGATTGAACCCGGAAATTTAGGGCTTTTAACAACAGAGGAATCGAACAAACGAAAAAGCTCAAATGATGTTTAAACATGGTAAAAATCACAAGATAATGCTAGGAAATTAGGAAAAGAACTGTTTTTAAAAAGGATCTTGAAACCCTAGTTTTGAAAAGTGAAGAATCGTTTTAGGAAACGAGAAGATCTTTGAAGAAAACATGTAAAAACCTCATAATATACACAGATCTGTTACAGATCTAAAGACAACGGAGGGTTCAAAGTTAGGGTTTCCAAAAGAACCCAGAAAGGAAGAAGAAAACTCAAAGATATTACCAGTTTTAGCCGGAAAGTGGTAGATCTTACTCGAACGACATGGGTGGCCGAAAAAATGGCATGAGATCGTAAAGGTGAGTGAACCTACTATGGTTCACTTGAAGGCCTCAAAACAGTGACACACGTTCAAGGGGGAGCCATAAGGCTGGTAGGTGGCGAGACCACCATGGATTCCGGCAGGGAGACGACCGGAGAAGGAAGGAAAAAGGCCCAGCAGGTGGAGCGTTTTAGAGAGAGATGAGAGAGTTGAGAGAGACGGATGAGTGAATGATGGAAGGGGAAAATGAAAATGGAGAGGGGGGGGAGGGGTAGTCATTTAGGATTAAATTAGGTAAGGGTTGATCTGGGCCGTTTGAAATAATCAACGGCTCAAATTGAATGGGGGAATTGGGTCGGGTGTCTTTAGGACTGGTCCTAATGTTTTGGGCCAATTAATTGGGTTGGGGTCCGGGTAGAATAATTGAATTAAAAGTGGTTATTTGTTAAATACCCATAAAAAATAGGTAAATAATTTATAAAAATAATTAATAATTATAATAAATAAAATTGATGCTTAATAAATTAAATTGAAATGATTAAAGAGTATTTAAAAATACATATAACTAATTGATGAGTCAAAATGGCATAAAACATATAATTAGGCCATAATTAAAAATGTATTGCGATTATAGCCAAATAGTGCCAATTTGGCTGATTGTAAAATAATTTGGTCTTAATAGGACCCTAAATAATAAATTAAATCAAGAAATTCTTTTGAAATGTTTGTAATGCAATTCTATAATTAATTATTAGAAATAAAATACTGGATAAATTAAACTAAATTAATAAAAATATGGGAAAATTATAGAAAAATACCAATTGCTATGAAAGCATGATTTTGAAGGAATATATGCAAGTTAAAAATAATTTGAGGAAAAATTGGGTATCAACACCTAGCTTGATTTAACGTAATTTGTTAAAAACTAGTAATTTAAAGGTTTAAAGAATTCCTAAGTTTGACCGTAGATTGATTTTGTTGCTAGCAGGTTCGGATTTCAGTTCTAAAACTTGATATAGGTTCACTTTAGTATTTATTACTTTTCTGCAAAATTTGGTGCAAAACGGAGTTGATTTTACATGATTCGGACGTCTAGTTGTAAAATTTCATGTTCTTAAGCTTCTTTGAAAATTTCAATTGTTTTGGTATCCGATTCGTGGTTCTAGGTGCTATTTTGCTATTTTGATCGCGCGAGCAAGTTCGTACTATGTTAATATACTTGTGTGCATGTTTGCTTTGGAGCCCGAGAGGCTCTGGTGAGTTTTAGATAGGCTACAGATCATTTGAATATAGGAAAATTTCTAGGTTTTGGGCTATTGTTGTATATGGTGTATTCTTCTTCGCGATCACGAAGATACTCCCGCGATCGCGAAGAGTAATCTGGGATGAGGGAGATTTTTTACTATGTGAACGTGAAGATGTGGTGGGATCACCCCTCACGAACGCGACAAACACTACGCGAACGCGAAGAGTAAGGGGCTTGGGAGGGGGATCTAGGGTTTGCTCTATGCGAATGTGATGGTCGGGGGTATAGACCAATGTGAACACGTGCATCCCCTCGCGAACACGTAGGCCTTTGGCCGCTTCTGCTTCGCAATCGCGTCAGGTGTCTCGCGAACGCGATGAACACCTGACACCCAGACATTAAAATATCCCAAACACGGGATTTCACCCATTATTCATTAGAGCTCGTCCTAGAGGCGATTTGGAAGAGAAATTGCATTTCCCTTTCATATGTTAGTGTACTTTAGCTTGTTTTCTTCTATTTCCATCAACAACCATTATTTCTAACCTTAATCTATGTTCTTTCATGGTAGAAAATTAGGGATTTGGGAAGAATTGGGAGTTTGTGTAAATTTGGGATTTAGACCTCAAATTGAGGTCGGATTTCGAAACCAATTATATAATCGGCCTCGGGGGTGAATAGATAATTGGGTATTGATCCGAATCTAGGGTTTTGACCAAGATGGCCCGGGGTTGACTTTTGAAAAATGTGTAAAGATCTTAACTTTATGTATTATAATTGATTTCCCTAGCATTATCTGATGTTATTGAGTCGATGTTGGTTAGATTCGATTGGTTTGGAGGCGAAATTTAGAGGAAAGCCCCGGTTGAGCTTTGATTTGCTTAAGGAGCGAGGTAAATGTTGGGTCTAACCTTGATTTGAGGGAATTAGGAACCCTTGAGCTATGTGCTATGTGAATTTCATGTGCAGCAACGTATATGCGAGGTGACGAGTGTATTTTCACCGTCAAATACTTGTTTTCATGTTTTCCCGTATTTCATTAATTATTCTATTCAATGTCTTAACTGTTACATGCTTTAGTTGCTTCCTATGCTTTAACTTGCTACTTATCACCTATTTCGCGCATAATAAAATATTCGTTTCCCCATGCTTCCTTGAATAATTGCTATTTGCCTTGATTGTCATACTTGTACACTTTAATTGTCATATGTTTGGCTTGTTTTGCTGTTTTGGGATTAAATGTAGCATTCCTTGACTTGGTACGGAGTTCCTAATTCCTTTGCTTTCATATTCTTTAGCCGTAGAAATCCTTGTGAAGTGAGTTGTTAAATTTGATCACATTTATTGATTTTTTATGGATCGGATTGCACGCCGCAACATGTGAAACAAAAGAGGATTGATATGATATAGTGGGATTGGGTTGCACGCCACAACTGATTTTATTCATGTTATTGATATGGTGAAATAAATGAGGATTGATATTGATATGGTGGGATTGAATTGCGTGCCGCAACAAATTTTATATGTTATTTTTGTTATTGATATGGTGAAATAAGGGAGGATTGTATTTGTACGGTGGGATCGGATTGCGCACCGCAACGAATTGTGTGTTTTGTACTCTTTGTTGTATTGTGTTAGCTTTCGGCGCTTTCATACGAGATTTTGAGTACTGGTGTTTCTGGCTTTACTACTGGTTATGTGATTTTTCTCACTTTATTTCTTTTATATTTCAGTTTATTCGGTTTAATTGGTATCAATTAATTTGATTCGTTAAAAATGGCTAAAAAAACTATTGTAACGTTGGTTTGCCTAGTAAATGAAATGTTAGGTGCCATCACGATCTCCAGGGTGAGAATTCTGAATTGTGACTAATTTTCACCGGAACTCTAATAAGAATGTAAGAAGTTTTGCAACTCATATTACAAATTACATAACATATTAATGTCTAAAGTGAGACATGCGTATAATCAGTTGTTTTTCTTGTTAATTTGATGTAAAATGTCACATTACGAATTATAATAATGCATTGTCCATTCGTATAATATAGCGCACTTTGTGAACGGATGTATCTCAAATGTAAGTTTTGGTTTTTGATACAATAATTTTTTTGAATTTGTAGAAATCCATTTTCTTTAATTTTTCCTTTATCTTTCAAATAAATTCGTAATTCTTTTTTCTTCTTCTTAAAACTGAACTTGTTACCGAGCATTGAATAATCCATCTTTTACACAACGGATTTTGTTACTTTGTTTGTTATATTATGTAAAAAAACCAATATGCCATTTGCTTATTCACGTGCTGTTATTTATGCCATTATGTAATCTAGTAGGTGTGAAATTTTAATTTCTTTTTAATCTTGTCTTTCTGATTCAGCTCCATGCAAATTTCAATACTAAGCTAACAAAATCTTTCTTTATGTGAAATTTTAATTTTTGGTAAAAGCGACATTTCATTTTCAACTTCGGGGATTGGTCGACATCTTAATCTTTAAACTTTATTTAAGACATGATGTTTCAATGTACTTCTTTTTTGCTTTAAATGAGATATTACAAGGATGTAACGAAAGTTTGGGTGAAAGAATTATACTGTATTATTGGTTTAAGACTTCGTAAAATAACTATCTCACGGTAGAACAATGCTATAGTAAAAAAATTCCTATAAACAATGCCTTGCGTGATTACATAAATTATTTTTACTTTCACTATTATAATTATGCCTTTATTAATAAAATATTGTAGTTATTTGGAAGAATAAATACTTGTTATTTGTATTTCAATCTTCTTTCAAATGATTCTTATTTGAGTTATATAGAAATTACCTAACTAATAATCACTTTTACTTGGAGATATGAGTTTAAGCTACTTGTTATTAAATTTGTTGAATAAAATTTTGCCGATAGTTTTGTACGAAAATTTGAGCGGCCTAAAGTTTTAAGTCAAAAAAATTTGAGGTTCTAAGTATTAATTTGGCAGATAATTTTTCTAGAAATAAGCTTTAGTCAATTCTTACATGGAATAATGATAAATTCAGAAAATAACAATCCTTAAACATTTAATAGAATCTTCTCGAATAGGAGATTAACATAAGGATAAGAAATTCAGGACATATCTGCCATTAAGGATAATTCAAGCACAAATGAACAATATGCCGTGACAATGACATCATCAGCATCAAGTATACAAATTTTTGAGAAGAGTAGAGGTGTCAACTCAGTGACCCCACCATAATCAATGCAATGAGCGTGACGTGGAGTAAAATCTCTAGCTACAACACAAACGGGTTGATAATTTTAGTAACGACTCGACTGATCGTTTTGTTTTCTAGGTCCCCATTTTCCTAATTAAGACTCCCTATTTGTGCTTTTACTGTTTTATGACTTGAGGGATGGTTGACTTGGGTTTGGAAGGATTCGGGTTGAAAGCAGAACACTTGGTTCCTTAATAGTGGCCTAAAATGGCCAAGTTTGACTTGAGTCAACGTTTTTAGTAAGCGCTTGGAACCGGATTTGACAATTCCAATAGGTTCGTATGATGATTTTGGACTTGGACGTGTGTTCGGGCCGAGTTTCGGATGACCAGGAGCATTTTGGCACTTAATGCCGAAAGTTGGCGCATTGAAGGTTTTCAAGTTCTTTAAATTCGGTTTGGAGTAGGCTTTGGTGTTATCGAGGTCCGTTTGGGACTTGAGTCAGGGAATAGTTCCGTACGATGATTTATGACTTTTTTCGCAAAATTTGGTATCATTCCGAGTAATCAAAATATGATTTGGCGCGTTCGGAGTAAGTTGAAAAGCTTGAAATTCATGAATTGATTCAATATGGTTTTGAGGTGCGATTCTTAGTTTTGATATTGTTTTACGTGTTCCAAGAGTTCGAGAAAGTCCGTATTATGTTAACTTGTTGGTGCATTTGGACAGGGTCCCAGGCGGCTCGGATGAGTTTCGAACCATCAAGAGCTAAGTCCAAAAACCTGCTATCTGTTGCTCTGGTTCCCTTCCTCGTGAACTTGGAGAAGGCCTCGCGTTCGTGATAAAGGAAATAGGGTTGGGGAGATTTTGTTCTACGCGTTCGCGGAAGGCGTTCGCGATCCAAAGCTCTGGGCCACTAGCCTTCGCGTGAAGGGGTCCGCGTTCGCGAAGGGTAAGGCGAGCTGGGTGGGGTGGCACACTAATTGGTCTTCGCATTCACAAAGAATCGCTCGCGTTCGCATAGGGCAGGCAAGCCTTCACATTTGCGAGGTTTTGGTCGCGTTCGCGATGTAGAGCTTTCTCCAGCCTTCGACCGCTTTGCATCCGCGATCGCGAGGCTATTATCACGATCGTGAAGAAGAAAAATTTGGGTAGTGGCTTAAAAATGGAACTTAGGCCATTTTCTCTCATTTTTCATTTTCTTGGCCGATTTTGGAGCTTCTTTGAGAGGGGTTTTCTCCTAGCTATTGAAGGTAAGTAATTCCTACCCAATGTTAGTTTAATACATACATTAGAGGTATATTTTAACGTGTAAGATGTGGAAATTATAGGAGACTGTTAAAAACCCTAGGTTTTGATAAAATGGGATTAGACTATGAAAATGACTATGGAATTGAGTAGATATTATATATTTGGATTCGTGAGGTTATGAGTAACTTTTATTTATAAATATTTCCTGAATCCAGACACTTGGGTCGGGGGTGAATTTTAGGAATCTTTCAATTTGAGTTGGATAAGTACTCTAATAGTAATTATGAACTTTTGAGTACTATTAATTAATTTATACAATATTTGGCTAGTTTCAAATTGCGTGGTACCAGAGGCTTTAGTGTGAATTATGGATCGAGAAGAGAACTTGAAAACGAGGTAAGTCTCTTGCCTAACCTTGTAAGAAATTCTCCATGCAGGTGCTGTAGATGATTGTTTTTCTAATATTGTTCATTATTGTGTTATTGTTACTAATGTATTTCATGCATATTTAGAATTTTTGTACTTTATTTAGTGGCCCATTAGTAAGTGTGGATGTCGACCCCTCGTCACTACTTCTTCGAGGTTAGACTAGATACTTACTGGATACACATTTTTTATATACGCACGCTACACTTTTGCACTAATCATGCAGACTCTGAGGCAGGTGCATCTGGCAGCTATTTAGGCGTGTACCCCCATTACCCCGAGGCTTAGTGGTGAGCTGCTATCTATGCCCGTTCTAAATCGCCCCTAGCCTCTTCTTATTGTATTTATTTTCTATCTATCTTACTCCAGACAGTAGTATATGATGTTTTGTACATTCTATTAGTTTGCTCATATAACCTTGACACCGGATTTTGGGAATATTCTAGTAGACATTTTATGATTTTGAGTATTAAATTCACTATATTACTCTTTTGTTATTTTATGCTTTACTTTACTATAATTTTCTGTTAATTATTTTAAAAATGTTAAAAATAACAATTACATGGCTAGTTCACTATTGGCTTGCCTAGCGGCGATGTTGGGCGCCATCACAACCTATACTGGAAATTGGGCCGTGATAGCTTGGTATCAGAGCTCTAGGTTCACAAAGGTCTCACAAGTCATGAGCAGGCCTAATAGAGTCTTGCGGATTTGTAACGACCCGATCTGTCGTTTCGAGAGTTTTAGCCTTGTTTCCCCCATTTTTGCTTCATTTTGAGTGGTTCATCTCTTTTGTGTTGTGTTGGGCTGGTTGGCGCGGGTTCGGAGTGATTGTGGAGAGAAATGAGACACTTAGTCTCTTAAGTTGGTTAATTAGTTGGAAAAGTTAACCGGAAGTTGACTCATAGGTAAATGATCTCGGAATTGGGTTTTTATGGTTCTGATAGCTTCGCTAGGTGATTTGGGACTTAGGAGTGTGTTTGAAATGTTATTCGGAGGTCCGTGGTAGAATTAGGGTTGAATTGGCGAGATTGGATTTTTGGCAATTTAACGGTTGGCAGTGGAAAATTAGCTATCGGGGTCGGAATGGAATTCCTGAAGTTGGAATAGGTTCTGGTGTCGTTTGTGATGTGTGTGCAAAATTTCAGATAATTCGGGCGTGGTTTGGTTGATTTCGGCATCCTTGGCGAATTTTGGGAAGTTTAGAAATCCTTAGGCTTGAATTCGGGGTTAATTTGGTGTTTTGATATTGTTTTGGGTGTTCCGAAGGGTCGACTAAGTTTGTGGGATGATATGTGACGTATTGGTATATTTGGTTGAGGCCCCTAGGGGCCCGGGATGATTTCGAATGGTTATCGGAGAGTTTGGAAATTTGTTTGAGCAGCTGAAGCTGCTGCTTCTGTTAATTCCGCACCTGCGGATTGGGGACCGCAGGTGCGAGGTCCGCAAAAGCGGATACGGACCACAAAAGCAGAGAAAGATCACAACAGTGAAAGTTGGACCGCATCTGCGAGCCCGCAGGTGCGAGGCTTGGGCGCAGATACGGAAGGGGGGGATTCAAGTGAACTGTACAGATGCGGCGTTTGGACCGCAGGTGCGTGAATTGGGCCGCGGGTGCGAAAGTGCTGGGCAGGATGTATAAAAAGGCCCCTTCGCGAATTTTTCTTATTTTCACCATTTTTGAAGACGGATTTGGAGCTTTTGGGGTGATTTTTGAGAAGAGATTCAAGAATTTTCAGTGAGGTAAGTTACTTGAGCCTAATACTCGATTCTATGGTGATTTTCAGTTAATTAAGTATGAAATTTGTGGGATTTAATGGTAAAAATTGAGGGATTAGGGCTTGGAAATTTGAAGGTATGACTTGGGGACTTGAGGGGTCATATGTGATCGGATTTCGATGAATTTGTATGTATAGACTCGTGAGTGCATAAGGATTTTAGTTTTATGTAATTTGTCGGATTCTGAAACGTGGGCCCGGGGGTCGGGTTTGGCCAAATTCGGGATTTGTGAGGTAATTTGATAATTTTGATGTGGTATTCGTTCCTTTTGCATGTATTAATGATATGATACTGATTTTGGATAGATTCGGGGCGATTTGAGGCTGAGTCGAGCAGCAAGGGCATCACAGAGTAGATTTTCGTCTGGTTTGAGGTAAGTAATGCTTCTGACTTGGTTCTGAGAGTTCGAAACCCCGAAATACGTGTTATGTGATTAGAATTGGGTGACGCACATGCCAAGCGACGGGCGTGCACCGTGAGACTTGTGACCTGGTTCATCCCATAACACCGTTTATTGGTTCTCTCTCTTGTTGATATTTGTGCTTTTATCAATGTGACTGTTGTGAACATGCTAAATACTATGTTAAGGCTTCACACCGATACTATCGAGACCCGAGCGGTCGTCTTAATGCGAACATGCTAGAAATCATGCTAGATATTATGTTAAGGCTTCACGCCGATGTTGTTGAGACCCGAGTGGCCGTTTATTGCTGTCATCTCATGTGTTTCATTGATATTATATACTCATTCCTGTAATTGCATATCATATTATGTTTCAGTCTCGGTAATTGTTGTTTTGCACATTATATCATTGATTCGGGCTAGTACAACATTGTGAGCCCATGTGAGTGAGACTGGAGAGTGATGACTGAGTGACAAATATGGGATCAGGCTGCACGCCACAGCATGTTATATTGATTATGCCTGGATCTGGCTTATGTTAGCACTTGGGCTGTAGGAGCCCCTCTGGATTCTATAACACACCCCTAGTGAGCGCAGTGATATTTGTGGGATGGATCTTCCCTGGACATGGATCTTGTCCGAAGTGTTTATATTTGGAGATGGATCTTCTCCATAGGGGTGGATCGGCCTTCCTCAGTACTGAGCAGCTGATGTCAGTGATGTGTATACGTATTCAATATCTAGGATGGATCTTCCCTGGACATGGATCTTGTCCGAAGTGTTTATATTTGGAGATGGATCTTCTCCGTGAGGCTGGATTGGCCTGTTTCCTTAGTACTGAGCAGCTGATGTCAGTGATGTGTATACGTATTCAATATCTAGGATGGATCTTCCCTGTGATGTTGATCCATATACAGTACCGAGTGGTTATGAGGTATATCATTATCTGGAGATGGATCTTCTCCATAGGGGTGGATCGGCCTTCCTCAGTACTGAGTGACTTCTGTCTGATGTGTATATATTCTGGGATGGATCTTCCCTGAGCCAGGGGATCCATATACAATACTGAGTGGACGAGTATTCGAGAGTGGGAGCACATTGTGCATTTCATGCTGTTGATGCATTGGCAAGTAGAATACGTTGAGTTTTATATATGTTAAACCGTTCGGAATGGTACTTATCTTCTAGAGGCTGCATAACCCTTAGGAAAAATCTCCCATTCTTGAATTCTTGTCATGCGAATCCATTTATTCAGCCAAAAGCGTAACTCTTTGAATTCCTTTCATGTATTCGAATGCGCACGTGAGCGCTTAGTATCAACTGTGCATCGACGACTTGTGATTTCCATGGATGAGTTGCGAGATTTATTTTAGCATGTTGAGAATGGTCCAATCCGGGGGACTTGAGGCTGGGTTTTGTCTGTGGCTTGAGTGCCGAGATTTCGATTGTGTGAGCACGTGCATTTGGGACTTATATGTCTGTTGTGTCCCTATTGGTTGGATTTCGTGGTTTGATGAATATGTGGTGGGTGTGATCTGATGGTGAGATGTGTTCAGATTGTTTGATTATGACAAAAATAATTCGTTGGAGATGTAGCAAGAACTATAGAGAGGGCGAGGTAGCTGCTTGGCGATCACAGACACGTCTTTCTCCTTCCATATCTTACTTTGTGTATTTTGTTAGTTATTTCCCAGAAAAATATTGTCTTGATGTATTTTGGCACCATTATAGTATGTCTCATGACTTAGTGACACCCGAGGTCGGGCTTGTATTTTTCGGCATTTTTGGAGTTTGCATTTATTTCTTTTACGGGATTTCAGTAAGAAAAGATTAATATTTGGCTTTTAAATGAAATATCAGAATTTATTGGGAATGTGTCGGCTGACCTAGTTCCATGATAGGTGCCATCACGACCGGGTTGGTTTTGGGTTGTGACAAGTTGGTATCAGAGCTTACGAAGGATTTAGTTGAATCTCACTGCGGTGTTGTGGCGGTGATAGCGTATGGGAATTGAGAGTTATTATTTGTTTTGATCTATAGTTTTGAGCCAATTGGGGGAGTCTGCTAGTGATTAGTTGGTTGCACGATTATATGTTGTATTGATTTCAGTTTGGGGTATACTGGTGGATCAGTTATGACCTGCAAAGGTGAAGTTTGAGAATGACTCGAGTAATGGGAATTTCTGGATACATGTTGTATTATACTCTATGGGGATATGGGTCTTATTGCATGATTGAGTTGTATTTGTAAAGGAAGTAGTGTTCGTGAAGTAGGAATTTGCTTGGTTGCCTAGGGGTGTGGGTTACTCCATTGGGTGTTGGTGTGTTAATGGGGTACAAGTCGTTCGATCTCTTGGATCAGTTTAATTGAGAATTGTGTAGACTAGATGACTCTCGAGAATGGTTCTGATGGATTCAGGGTTTATATATCATTGTGGATTCTACATTCCGGTATCATGAAAGGGGAGGATAACTTAAATTCATCGAAAGCCTCTTTAAAGTAAGTATTTGAGATGGAATGCTTAAGAGATATTCAGCAGTATATGAGCCTTAGGGCGATGTGGTTCTGTGCTAGGGTCTCTCGTGGTGATTTTCTGGTTGAGGATTTTGGTACTATGGCAAGGGGAAAGAATCAATAGGAAGGTAATTTAGAAGGGACTCGGAGAAACAAGACAACTTGGTAGTAGATTGGACCGACATGGTAATGAGTAAGATCGGCCCTTTTGGGTGCTTATGATGTGGTAAAGGTTCTACGTGTGATTCGTGGCAATGCTCTTGGGTTTTGGAGAACTGTGTAGCTTGGTCGAATTAGAGGGATTCAGTCCTGACGGTTTGTTTAAGTGCAATTGGATTTTTGAGAGTTCTAGATGGTCTCTACCGTTGAGATGTATATTTTCTACTTGGTGTGGGTCATGTGGCATATTGTAATTTTCTTCAGAATGAAATCAAATGGAAAGTTTTTAGTATTGCGTTGTGGTGATACCCGTTGATCTTGCGGGACAGTTCTCTAGTTTGATGTCATTTTTTTCCATGTTTGAGTACATTTGGAATGTTTTCTATTAGTGCATGGACTGCACGGGTTATGACTTTAAGCGATATTGATGTGTCATGTTACTAGAGTGGTTGTGTTAGATGAGACGAGGTCATCGAATCTAGAATGGATGTTATCGGATCTGGTTGCGGCATATTTGGGAGGATATTGACGCTGATTGGCTTAGAAATTTTGCTATATTTCCTGTCGAAGAGAGGGATTTCCATCACTTGTTGATCCGACGAATGGTTATGGGTTTCTCTGTGTTTCTTTCATCATTGGCAGTATATGAAGGTGTTAGAATGGGTCTCTGTTTGATAATAGGGTTATTACCGGCATTGGGTTGCTTGAGTAGCCATTGTGATTAGAAATTATCCAGGTGTTTGAGTTATGTAGGTTATCATGTGATTTCGTATTGAGTTATGGATATGGTTGGATACAAGTTGTTCAGACTTATACAGTGTGTGTATGCGTGATTCTGATCTTATAGAAAAGTTCGGATGTGGAAATTGGATTCTAAGGCTTATGGGTTAGGTTGGATGCAGAAATCTCAGATGTGTGTGTTATCAGATCTATGCGGGACAGGGTGACATTGGATCACCCCCGAGTATGCGCGTGGTAAGGTTATTCGGCGATTTGATAGCTTTTGAAACAACTCTGGGCACGTTCGAGTACGAATGTATGTTTAAGTGGGGGAGAATGTAACGACCCGATCGGTCGTTCTGAGATTTTTAACCCCGTTTTCCCCATTTCTGCTTCATTTTGTGTGGTTCAACTCTTTTTTGTTGTGTTGGGTTGGCTGGCTTGGGTTCGGAGTGATTGTGGAGAGAAATGAGGCACTTAATCTCTTAAGTTGGTTAATTAGTTGGAAAAGTCAACCAGAAGTTGACTTATAGGTAAATGATCTCGGAATTGGGTTTTTATGGTTCAAATAGCTTCTCTAGGTGATTTGGGACTTAGGAGTGTGTTCGAAATGTTATTCGGAGTTCTGTGGTAGATTTAGGCTTGAATTGGCGAAGTTAAATTTTTGGCAATTTACCGGTCGAAAGTGGAAAATTAGCTATCGGGATCGGAATGGAATAGGTTCGTAGTGTCATTTGTGATGTGTGTGCAAAATTTCAGGTAATTCGGGTGTAGTTTGGTTGGTTTCGGCATCGTTGGCGAATTTTGGGAAGTTTAGAAATCCTTAGGCTTGAATTGGGGGTTAATTCGGTGTTTTGATATATTTTGGGTATTCCGAAGGGTCAACTAAGTTCGTGGGATGATATGTGACGTATTGGTATATTTGGTTGAGGCCCCTAGGGTATAGGGATGATTTCGAATGGTTATCGGAGAGTTTGGAAATTTGTTTGAGCAGCTGAAGCTGCTGCTTCTGTTAATTCCGCACCTGCGGATTGGGGACCGCAGGTTCGAGGTACGCAAAAGCGGAGAAAGATCGCAGCAACGGAAGCTGGACTGCATCTGCAAGCCCGCAAATGCGAGGCTTGGTGCGCAAATGCGGAAGTGGGGGATTCAAGTGAATTGCGCAGATGCGGCATTTGTACCGCAGGTGCGGTCCCACAAGTGCGTGAATTGGGTCGCAGGTGTGAAAGTGCTGGGCAGGATGTATAAAAAGGCCCCTTTGCGTATTTTTCTTATTTCCACCATTTTTGAAGACAAGTTTGGAGCTTTTGGGGTGATTTTTGAGGAGAGATTCAAGGATTTTCAGTGAGGTAAGTTACTTGAGCCTAACACTCGATTCTATGGTGATTTTCAGTTAATTAAGCATGAAATTTATGGGATTTAATGGTAAAAATTGAGGGGTTAGGGCTTGAAAAATTGAAGGTTTGATTTGGGGATTTGAGGAGTCATATGTGATCGGATTTTATGAATTTGGTATGTATAGACTCGTGAGTGAATAAAGATTTCAATTTTATAATTTTTGTCGAATTCTGGGACGTGGGCCCAGGGGCCGGGTTTGGCCAAATTCGGGATTTGTGAGGTCATTTGATAATTTTGATGCGGGCTTCGTTCCTTTAGCATGTATTAATGATATGATACTGATTTTGGATAGATTCAGGGCGATTTGATGCCGAGTCGAGCGACAAGGTCATCACGGAGTAGATTTTCGTCCGGTTTGAGGTAAGTAATGCTTCCAAACTTAATTATGAGGGTGTGAAACCCCGAACTACATGTTATGTGATTAGAATTGGGTGATGCACATGCTAAGTGACGGGTGTGCGGGCGTGCACCGTGAGACTTGTGCCCTGGTTCATCCCATGACACCATTTATTGGTTCTCTCTTGTTGATATCTGTGATTCTATCAATGTGACATATGTGAACATGCTAAATACTATGTTAAGGCTTCACACCGATACTGTTGAGACCCGAGCGGTTGTCTTAATGCGAACATGCTAGAAATCATGCTAGATATTATGTTAAGGCTTCACGCCGATGTTGTTGTGACTCGAGTGGTCATTTATTGATGTCATCTCATGTGTTTCATTAATATTATATACTCAGTCCTGTCATTGCATATCACATCATGTCTCAGTCTCGGTAATTGTTGTTTTGCTCATTATATCATTGATTCGGGATAGTTCATGCATTGTGAGCGAGACTGGAGTGTGATGACTTAGTGAGGCCGAGAGCCTGATATTGAGTGAAAGATATGGGATCTGGTTGCACGCCGCAAC
Organism: Nicotiana paniculata; assembly: GCA_005239505.1. Classification (NCBI taxonomy): domain Eukaryota; kingdom Viridiplantae; phylum Streptophyta; class Magnoliopsida; order Solanales; family Solanaceae; genus Nicotiana; species Nicotiana paniculata. Next base: position 69,802 of record ML340362.1, read on the forward strand.
ATGTTATATTGATTATGCTTGGATCTGGCTTATGTTAGCGCTTGGGCTGTAGGAGCCCCTCCGGAGTCTGCAACACACCGCTAGTGAGCGCAATGATATTTGAGGGATGGATCTTCCCTGGACATGGATATTCTCCGAAGTAATTATATTTGGAGATGGATCTTCTCCATGAGGCTGGATTGGCCTGTTTCCTCGGTACTGAGCGACTGATATCAGTGATGTGTATATGTACTCAATATCTGGGATGGATCTTATCTGGGCCGTTGATCCATATACAGTACCAAGTGGTTGTGAGGTGTATCATTATCTGGAGATGGATCTTCTCCATAGGGCTGGATCAACCTTCCTCTGTACTGAGTGACTTCTGTCTGATGTGTATATATTCTGGGATGGATCTTCCGTGGGCCATGCGAGCCATATACAGTACTGAGTGGACGAGTATTTGAGAGTGGGAACACATTGTGCATTTCATACTGTTGATGCATTGGCATGTAGAATACGTTGAGTTTTATATATGTTAAACCGTTCGGAACAATACTTATCTTATCACTTTGAGCTATCTAGTTAACTGAAAACATGCCTAAATTTCTGGGCATTGATTCTGTCATAAATGTGGAGGTTTAATCTGTCACTACCACTTACCCACAGTTTGGGCTTTTTACTTACTGAGTTGGTGTACTCACGTTACCCTGCACCTTGTGTGCAGATCCAGGTATCCCAGGTCACGATAGTTGCAGTTGATCGTTTGCTGCGGCTCATCTTCGGAGTGGGTGATGTAGCTGCTTGGCGACCACAAACCCGCCTTTCTCTTTACCTATCTTCCTTTGTGTATTTTGTTAGTTATTTTCCAGACAAATGTTGTCTTGATGTATTTTGGCACCGTTGTAGTATGGATCATGACTTAGTGACACCCGAGGTCGGGCTTGTATTTACCGCATTTTTGGAGTTTGAATTATTCTGTTTTACAGGATTTCAGTAAGAAAAGATTAATATTTGGATTTTAAATGAAATATCAGAATTTATTGGGAATGTGTCGGCTGGCCTAGTTCTATGATAGGCGCCATACGACCGGGTTGGTATTGGGTCGTGACAAGATTGGTACGAAGACGTCCGTACTAATCCTCGAGAGGCTATATGATGTTAGGAAACTTCTCTTTCTTCATTTCCTATCGTGCAGATGATGTTGTGCTAAGTATCTTTCTTTTATTCTCTTACAGATGGTGAGAACGCGGGCAACAGATGTAAGGCCCCGGAATAATTTCGCGAAGTAAATTAAGGTTTAGTGATACCAAGGTAGGCTAACATATTGTTTTCGGAGTTTTTGGGTTGAACAGTATGTTGGGGAGTTGAAATTGTTTAGCCTGGCGAGGCCAGGTCTGTAGCATGCTAGACCAGGCTTTAGCCTGGCGAGTCTAGATCTGTAGCCCGGTCCGGAACTTTAGAGTATCCATTCTTCTATCGCTATAACTCGACTCAACTTCGTTAAATACATGCAATGGGTCATTTTTTAGCAGAAACCTGATGCTTTAGAGTGAGAGAAGGAGCCCTCGAGTGAGAACGTGATCTTAACAAAATCATCCTTTAATTCTTACACAAATCTTTGAAGATTAACAAGGAAAACACACTAGATCTTCATCCTTGAGGTAAGATTCTACATCCTAACCCTTAATTTCAAATTCTAGCTAAAAGATGGGGAATTATCAAGAAAGTTCATGGGTATTGGAGTTGTTATCTTGCTTGCATGTGTTATCAACGTGAGTAGGAACATTGTTGAGCCAAAAATGGTGAAGGATGGGTTGTGAGTTGATGAAATCCTCTATAAAAGGACCTTAGAGACTTAATGCAAACCTAGTGTTTGATAGAAGGCTCAAATGAGCTAGAATCACGATCATCTTCCTAATTTTTTTTCAAATTGTTATATTTCCAAAATAGATTGAGGTTGCTAGGAATTCTAGAACATTGTAGAGTTAAAGGAAGCTCAATTGAGGTATGTATGACTAAACTCTCTTCTTCATATAATCTAACCCCTGGTGTTCGAGTATTTGGTATAAGTTCCTAACTTGATCATACTAGAATTGGCTGCCTTAATGTGTTGTGTTGAAAGATTTATGTTCGATAATTGTTCTAAATGTCTATCGTGTCATTATGCTATTTGAGAATGTGTTTGAAATGAGGAATATCTGTTGAGAAAGGTTAAGGGTTCGTGTCAAGAGTCGAATAAAGCTTGCTAACCTAATTTGTATGAAAAGCCTCCGTGTGATTAAGATTTTCCAAGCTTTTTCCCTTAGGTGTGCAATTCATTATATGTTAGGACTTATTGATGTGGATGACACTGTTGTTTGAATGTATAAAAAGGGTAAAATTTGAATTGTAAGATATGGACAAATGCCAAGAACGACTTAATAAATGAGGCTACTCGTGCCATGTAATGAAAGATGGAAGGAGATGTGAATTGGGTTGAACAATTGAAAGGATGATGTCTCAAGTGAGATGGCCTAGTCGATCGGGCCGTGATCGGACACCATGCCGCACACATGGTGGTAATTGTGTTGGATTAATTGATTGAAATTGTGGATATGGTTGATGTCTCAAATGAGACGACCTAGCCATTCGGGTCAAGATCGGACTCCGTGTAAGAACACGGTAGTATTGTGGATTGTGGAACATGGAACTTTGATTATCAACCCAATAATATGGAAGTTGAACCCGAAACTATGTAATCCTTACTTGATGTTTTCATATTTGTTTGAAGCTCTTATTGTACATTATGACTGCTTCCCCTTTGTTTCATTGTTCGTTCTATTAAGATTGGTGTTTAGCTTTACATACTAGTACTATTCGACAGTACTAACTTTCCTTTTGCCGGGGGTTCTACATATTTAAATGGATGTAGGTGGTTCCATAGCAGACATTGTTGATCGCAGCTAGTGGCGCGCCCTCTTTCCATATGACTTGGTGAGCCCCACATCATTTTGGGGTCCTATATATTTTGTATCTCAAGTTCACCTTCTTATCATATTTTGAGGTATAACCGGGGCCTTGTCGCCGACGCATTTGTAGCATTTTCTTTTGTATCTACTCAGGGGCTCCGTAGACATTGATTTGGGTTGTATATGGGTGTTGGGAAGGTCAATGAATTATGTTGTTCCTTGGATTTCTGTTTCACTAAATCGTAAGGTGTATGTAACTTAAAACTTAACAATGAGGTACCTAATGAATTGGATTAGTAAGGTGCTTGTTTGATCTCCTACTGTCTAATTGATGAAATCATGTTTTCTCTTGATCGTAAGTGAGTCGAGTAAAATGTGTCTAACGGGCTTGTTCGGCCGGGTTCACTTAGTTGAGCACTGGTCACGCTCCCCGAGTTTGGGGCGTGACAAACTTGATATCAGAGCCTAAGGTTTTAAGGTGTCCTAGGATGTCTCGGAGCCGTGTCTAGTAGAACCCTTCTTATCGGTGTGTTGTCGACCACATCTATAATTAGGAGGCTACTTGGACATTTAGGAATAATACTCTTCTTTGTTGAGCTATCTCGTGCGATACAACTGAATGTGAGGCTGTTCTCCTATAATTCATGCATTGTTCTAACTTTCAGTAAATGGAACCTAAGAAGAAATCAAGAATTGGCCAAGAAGACAATGCCACCCCAGGAATGGCTGTTGATTCTCTACTTGATTATGCTGGAGAGGATACTCCCCTGACTATTTCACTACATGATTCTTCTGTACAAGAACAGACTACCCCAGCCCCTACATCTACTGAGGGTGCTACTATCCCTCCCACCGATATTCGTGTTCCATCTCGAGCCCCAGCTTCCGGTTATGGTATTTCTGATGGGGATCTCATGGGAGCTATCCAGATGCTGACCTAGTTAGTGGATTCTCAGGCCCAAAGGTCAAATTTTGCACCCACATCTTCTAGCCAACAAGGGGATTCTATGGGTTCTAGGGTGAACAAATTTCTCCAGTTAGATCTGCCGGTGTTCACAGGTACTGATCCCGAGATAGACCCTCGGGATTTCATTAATGAGATGCATAAGAATCTCCGGGTTATGCGCACTACCGATACAGAGGGAGTGGAGTTGGCCGCTTATCGCCTGAAAGGGGTAGCATATTCATGGTTTGAGATGTAGGAGGATTCCCGTGATGAGGGAAGCCCTCCGACAAGGTGAAGTGAGTTTGCAGATGCTTTCGTGGACCATTTCCTGCCTGCCGAGACTAAGGCAGACCGTGCCGCGGAGTTTGAGAACCTTAAACAGGGTAGTATGAGTGTGTGGGAGTATCACATGGAGTTCTCGCGCCTGTCAAAATATGTCATTCACATGATGTCCACCACGGAGACCAAGGCGCGTCGATTTGTGCAGGGCCTTATCCCTTTGGTTATTAATGAGGCTGCCACAGCTGCTTTAAATTCTGATATGAACTATGGAAGATGGTGTCTTTTTCTCAAGCTACAGAGATCCGCAAGTTGAAGAATAGGATGGAGAGAGAGGGTAGCAGAAAGGCCCGATCCGCGGGCCATCCCGAAGATTCATTTGGTAGGGGAAGGTCACTTTTTAGGGGAGGATCATCTCAGTCCTATGCTCAGTCTTTAGACAGTGCACCTCCAGCAGGGCACAATCAGCAGCAGGGGAGTCATTTCTGGCCCAATCAGGGCATCATGGGGCCCCACCAGCTGGCCGATCAGGAGGGAGATTCCAGCAGCAACGGAGGCTCCCATGCCCCAAGTGTGGGAGAATGCATTTAGGGATCTGCTACATGGACCTTCCAGTATGTTATGGGTGCGGGATGAGAGACCATATTCAAAGGGAGTGTCGTGTATCACGCTAGTATGCGGGCAGGGACACAACAGAGCCATCTGGTTCTGTAGCTGCTACATCTTCAGCACCCCCTCCAGCTCGAGGCTCTCTAGCACCAACATGGCATGGTGTAGCTATGGGTGCTGCTCAGAGTTCAGGAGGACCCAACCGTTTCTATGCTATGAGTGGTCGCCAGAGTGCAGAGGTTTCTCCAGATGTTGTCACGTGTATTTTGACTGTCCAATCTTATGATGTGTATACCCTTATTGATCCCGTTTCCACTCTATCCTATGTTACTCCTTATGTTGCTATGGAATTCGGGATAGAACCGGAACAACTTCATGAGCCGTTCTCTGTATCTACTCCGGTTGGTGAGTCTATTATGGTCGCGCGGGTTTATAGATATTGTGTTGTTACGGTACGTGGTCGAGATACCATGGCCGATCTCATTGAATTGGGGATGGTCGACTTTGATGTAATTAATGGGATGGATTGGCTTTACTCATGTTTCGCCAAGCTTGACTGTCGAACTAGAACTATGAGGCTTGAATTTCCTAATGAACAAGCTGTTAAATGGAGGGGGGATAATGTGGTGCCAAAAGGTAGGTTTATTTCTTACTTAAGGCCGCTACGATGATTAGCAAGGGGTGTATCTATCATTTGGTCCGGGTTACGGACACTGATGCTGCGACACCTACACGTGAGTCTGTGCCAGTTGTGAATGAATTCTCGGATGTCTTTCTAGACGAGCTCCTTGGGATTTCACCAGACAGGGAGATTGATTTTGGGATCGATCTGATGCCAGGCACGCCTTCAAACGCGTTTTTATGGACAATGCTGAGATTCTTACTTTTCTTCTGTTCTGTTGATATAACCCGCCGAATGATTCCCCATTCCGTCTTATAGAATGGCACCGACAAAATTGAAGGAATTGAAGGAACAACTGAAGGATTTGCTAGAGAAGAGCTTCATCCGACTGAGTGTGTCACCATGGGGTGCACCAATTTTGTTTGTAAGAAAGAATTATGGGTCGCTACAGATGTGTATCGACAACCGCCAACTCAACAAAATCACAATGAAAAATAAGTACCCACTACCAAGGATATATGATTTGTTTGACAAATTACAAGGTGGTAAGTACTTCTCTAAGATTGACTTATGGTCCGGGTATCATCAATTGAAGATAAGAAAACATGATATTCTGAAAACAGCTTTCAGGACCCGGTATGGGCACTATGAGCTTCTAGTAATGTCTTTTGGGATAATAAACGCCCCTGTTGCTTTCATGGATCTTATGAATAGAGTCTTCAAGCCTTTTCTTGACTCCTTTGTAATAGTTTTCATAGACTACATTCTTGTATATTCACGAAGTCGAGAGAACCATGCTGATCATCTCAGGGCAGTTTTACAGACTCTTCATCAACACCAATTGTATGTGAAGTTCTCGAAATTTGAATTTTGTCTTGAATCTATTACATTCTTGGGTCATGTCATCTCCAGAGAAGGAATAAAGGTTGATCCCTAAAAGATTGTGGCGGTGAAGAATTGGTCTAGAACTACAACTTCAACAAAAATTTGTAGTTTCTCAGGCTTGGATGGGTATTACAGAAAATTTGTGGAGGGTTTCTCTACTCCTTCCTCTCCATTGACTAAATTGACGCAGAAAGCAATCAAGTTCTAGTGGTTCGATGCTTGTGAAAAGAGCTTCCAGGAATTGAAATCAAGATTGACTACTGCGCTAGTTTTGACCCTACCAGAGGGTACATATGGGTTTGTGGTATATTGTGATGCTTCAAGGATCGGACTTGGGTGTGTGTTGATGCAACATAGGCATGGTCATAGCCTACGCTTCTATACAACTCAAGAATCATGAAAAGAACTACCCAACACATGACTTGGAACTTGCGGCGATGGTTTTCGCATTGAAGATTTAGCGTCATCATTTGTATGGGGCCGATGTGTATGTATTTACGGACCACAAGAGCCTTAAATATATTTTCAAATAGAAGGAACTAAATTTGAGGCAGAGAAGATGGCTGGAGTTACTCAAGGAATACTACATCAATATTCTATATCACCCAGGGAAAGCCAATGTTGTGGCAGATGCTCTTAGCCGTAAATCTATGGGAAGTTTGGCTCACTTGGAGGCGTATCAAAGGCCGTTGTCCAGGGAGGTTCACGTGTTGGCTAGTTTGGGAGTTTGCCTTTGCGGACTCTAGGGACGGAGGGATGATTGTACAGTATAGGGCTGAATCATCACTTGTGGCATAGTTCAAGGAGAAGCAATATAATGATCCATTGTTGGTACAGATAAATGAGGGGATTCACAAACATAAGACTAAATTTCTCTTGGCATATATGATGGTACACTAAGGTATCAAGGGCGGCTGTGTGTTCCAGATATTGATGGTCTTTGGGAAAGAATCATGGCGGAAGCTCACACATCCAGGTATTCTGCGCACCCAGGTTCTACAAAAATGTATCATGACCTCAAGGAAATCTATTGGTGGAATGACATGAAAAGGAATGTGGCAGACTTCGTGGCAAGGTTTCCGAACTGTCAGTAAGTGACGGCCGAACATCAACGTCCTGGTGGATTAGCGCAAAGCATAGAAATTCAAATATGGAAATGGGAGATGATTAACATGGTTTTTGTGGTAGGGTTACCGTGCACTCCGTGCAAGTTTGATTCAATTTGGGTTATTGTGGACCGACTCACGAAATCAACACATTTCTTGTCGGTAAAATCTACCAACACAGCGGAACAATATGCTCAGTTGTATATCAAAGAAATAGTCAGGCTTCATGGCACACCAGTTTCCATCATTTTCGATCGAGGGGCTCAGTTCACAGCAAATTTTTGGAAGAATGGGTACACAGGTAAATCTACACATCCTTCCATCCACAGACCGACGGGTAAGCAGAGCGGACTATTCAAACGCTTGAGGACATGTTGCGTGCTTGTGTTCTTGATTTCAAAGGAATTTGGGATGATCATTTACCACTCATAGAGTTTTTTTATAACAATAAATTTCATGCTAGTATACAGATGGCACCATTCGAGGCATTATATGGGAGGAGGTGTAGATATCCTATGGGGTGGTTCGAAGTTGGAGAAGCTGAATAGATAGGAACAAACCTCGTGCAATGGAAAAGGTTAAGATCATAAAGGAATGGTTGAAAACTGCTCAGAGTCGTCAAAAATCCTATTCGGATTTTCGTTGCAGAGACTTAGAGTTCAAAGAAGATGATTGGGTGTTTTTGAAGGTATCCCCCGTGAAGGGTATTATGAGGTTATTAGTTCGAGGTATGTCGGGCCATATAGAATTATGCAAAGGATCAGTCAGGTGGCATACAAGCTCGAGCTACCACCCGAGATGTCATTGGTACACCCGACATTCCATGTATCTATGTTGAAAAAGGTAGTGGGAGATCCATTAGCCATTGTGCCAACGTGACCATTGAGGTTAACAAAGAACTGTCATACAAAGAAATTCCAGTTGCCATCCTTGATAGGCAAGTCTGGAAGTTGAGAAATAAAGAAATTGCCTCCGTAAGGGTGCTATGGCGGAACCAACAGGTTGAAGAAGCTACTTGGGAAACCGAGGAAGAGATGAAAATGAATTACCCTCATTTGTTCGAATAGCCATGTAGTAGTTTATATAAAGTTACTTCCTGTAAATTTTGTATTACTTGTTTAGTTAATGTAAAGGTGTTCTATGAATTAACTTCTATGTTGCGTATGAGGCCACGGTTGGTGTTGTTTTGTGTTATGTTACGTCATATGATCATATATATGTTGTTAGGGTATGATGTTAGGGTGGTTTTGATGATTCTTTGACAGGTAGATAGGCCGATTTTCAAAGGAAACTCTGCCAAAATTTCTGAAAAGTTTGGGAGTTAGTCAAAATTTGGGAGTTTGAGGTATGTAAGAAAAGAGATAAGTTATGATAAGCGTTTGGGTCGGACTCTACTTCTCATTCGAGGGCGAATGATCCAAAGCAGGGGGAGAATGTAAGGCCCCGGAAAAATTTCGCTAAGTAAATTAAGGTTTTGTGATACCAAGTAGGCTAATATATATGGTATTTTCGGAGTTTTTAGGTTGAACAGTGTGTTGGGGAGTTGAAAATTTTTAGCCTGGCGAGGCCAGGTATGTAGCATGCTAGGCCAGGTCTGTAGCACGCTAGGCCAGGCTTTATCCTAGCGAGGCCAGGTCTGTAGCACTCTAGACCAGGCTTTAGCCTCACGAGGCTAGATCTGTAGCCCGGTCCGGAACTTTAGAGTATCCATTCTTCTATCACTATAACCCGACTCAACTTCGTTAAATACACGCAATTGGTCATTTTTTAGTAGAAACCTGATGCTTTTGAGTGAGAGAAGGAGCCCTCGAGTGAGAAAGTGATCTTAACAAAATCATCCTTTAATTCTTACACAAATCTTTGAAGATTAACAAGGAAAACACACTATATCTTCATCCTTGAGGTAAGATTCTACATCCTAACCCTTAATTTCAAATTCTAGCTAAAAGATGGGGAATTATCAAGAAAGTTCATGGGTATTGGAGTTGTTATCTTGCTTGCATGTGTTATCAACGTGAGTAGGAACATTATTGAGCCAAAAATGGTGAAGGATGGGTTGTGAGTTGATGAAATCCTCTATAAAAGGACCTTAGAGGCTTAATGCACACCTAGTGTTTGATAGAAGGCTCAAATGAGCTAGAATCACGATCATCTTCCTAATTTTGTTTCAAATTATTGTATTTCCAAAATAGATTGAGGTTGCTAAGAATTCCAGAACATTGTAGAGTTTAAGGAAGCTCAATTGAGGTATATCTGGCTAAACTCTCTTCTTCTTACAATCGAACCCCTGGTGTTCGAGTATTTGGTGTAAGTTCCTAACGTGATCATACTAGAATTGGCTGCCTTAATGTGTTATGTTGAAAGATTTATGTTCGATAATTGTTCTAAATGTCTATCGTGTCATCATGCTATTTGAAAATGTGTTTAAAATGAGGAATATGTGTTGAGAAAGGTTAAGAGTTCGTGTCAAGAGTCGAATAAAGCTTGCTAACCTAATTTGTATGAAAAGCCTCCGTGTGATTAAGAGTTTCCAAGTTTTTTCCCTTAGGTGTGCAATTCGTTATATGATAAGACTTATTAATGTGGATGATACTGTCATTTGAATGTATAAAAAGGGGAAAATTTGAATTGTAAGATATGGCCAAATGCCAAGAACGACTTAATAAATGAGGTTACTCGTGCCATGTAATGAAAGATGGGAAGGATATGTGAATTGGGTTGAACAATTGAAAGGATGATGTCTCAAGTGAGATGGCCTAGTCGATCGGGCCGTGATCGGACACCATGCCGCACACATGGTGGTAATTGTGTTGGATTAATTGATTGAAATTGTGGATATGGTTGATGTCTCAAATGAGATGACCTAGCCTATCGGGTCGATATCGGACTCCGTGTAAGAACATGGTAGTATTGTGGATGGTGGAACATGGAACTTTTATTATCAACCCAATAAGATGGAAGTTGAACCGGAAACTATGTAATCCTTACTTGATGTTTTCATATTTGTTTGAAGCTCTTATTTTACATTATAACTGCTTCGCCTTTGTTTCATTGTTCGTTCTATTAAGATTGGTGTTTAGCTTTACATATTAGTACTATTCGACAATAATAACATCCCTTTTTCACGGGGGTGCTACATATCTAAATGGATGTAGGTGGTTCTATAGCAGACAGTGTTGATCGCAGCTAGTGGTGCGCCCTCTTTCCAGCTAACTTGGTGAGCCCCACATCATTTCGAGGTCCTCTGTCGTTTGTATCTTATGTTCACCTTCTATAATATTTTGAGGTATAGCCAGGGCCTTGTTGCCAGCAGTTTTGTAGAACTTTCTTTTGTATCTACTTAGAGGGTCCGTAGACATTGATGTGGGTTGTATATAGGTGTTAGGAAGGTCAATGAATTATGTTGTGCCTTGGATATCTGTTTCACTAAATCGTAAGGTGTTTGTACCTTAAAACTTAACGGCGAGGTACCTAATGAATTGGGTTAGTAATGTGCTTGTATGATCTCCTACTGTCTAATTGATGAAATCATGTTTTCTCTTGATCATAAGTGAGTCGGGTAGAATGTGTCTAGTAGGCTTGCTCGGCCGGGTTCACTCGGTTGAGCGCTAGTCGCACTTCCCGATCTTGGGGCGTGATAACAGATGTTCCCGGCCTTGGAGGAGCTGCTCCACCTGTTTCTACGTCCACCAGCTATTCAGGGTTCTTCCAGTTGGTGTTTAGGTCCCTAGAATCAGACTTAGGATTAGTCATCTTCTGCACCAAGAGGTTGCTTTGAGTGCGGGGAGCTTGGTCATGTGAGGAGATTCTGCCCCAGGATTCAGGGAAAGGCATTACATAAGGGTCATCATCCCATGATTACCACACCAGCTGTCGCAAGAACCGTCCGGCCGTCCTGAGACGGAGAGCAGGTGGGTAGGGCTCGCCCTAGAGGTAGAGGCCAATCAGGTGGCGTTCTAGTTAGGTTCTATGCCTTTCTAGCCATACCAGACGAGGTAGTATCAGACGCCGTAATCACATATATTATTTCTTCTGCAGCGCAGATGCTTCGTTACTATTCGATCCCGGGTCTACGTATTCATATGTTTCATCTCAGTTTTGTTATTTTCTGGATGTCTCTCGTGAGTCCTTGGGTGCTCCTGTATATGTGTCCATGCCAATGGGCGATTCCTTTTGTAATGGATTGGATTTATCGGTCCTATATCGTGACTTTCTATGGTTATCAGACCAGAGTGATCTTCTGTTGCTCGACATGACAGATTTTGAGTTCATCTTAGGCATGGATTGGTTGTCACTGTACCATGTCATCTTTGATTGCCACGCCAAGACTATTACATTAGCGATGCCAGAGTTGCCTAGATTGGAATGAGAGGATTTATCTATCAGTACTTCCATCCAGATTATTTATTTCGTGAAGTATCGACATATGGTCAAGAAGGGTTGTTTGCTTATCTAGCATACATTGGGGATACTGCTGTAGCGACTCCCCTTATTGATTCAGTGCTAATGGTGCAGGAATTATACGATGTGTTTCCTTCTAATCTACCAGGCATGCTACCAGATCATGATATCAATTTCTGTATTGATTTGGCACCAGGTACCCATCCTATCTCTATTCCACCATACCGCATGGCCCCGAAAGAGTTGAAGGAGTTGAAAGAACCACTTGAGGAGTTGATCACGAAGGGGTTCGTCAGATGAGTGTGTCTGCATAGGGTGCACCATTGTTGTTCGTGAAAAAGAAGGATGGGACTATGCAGATGTGCATTAATTACCACTAGCTGAACATAGTTACCATTAGAAACAAGTACCCGCTGCTGCATATTGATGATCTTATTGACCAGTTGCAGGGTGACAGGGTGTTCTCTAAGATTGACTTGAGATCGGGGTATCATTAGCTGAAGATTCATGCTTCGGATGTTCCGAAGACGGCTTACCTGACTAGATATGGCCATTATGAGTTTCTAGTGATGTCCTTCGGCTTGACCAACGCCCCGACAACGTTTATGGATTTGTTGAACCAGGTGTTCCAGCCATATATTGACTCATTTTTCATTGTCTTCATTGATGACATATTGATCTACTCGCTTAGTACGGAGGAGCACGAGCAGCATTTGAGAGTTGTGCTTAAGACATTGGGGGAACAAAAGCTATATGCTAAGTTCTCCAAGTGCAAGTTCTGGTTAGATTCTGTGGCATTTTTGGGGCATGTTGTATTAGGCGAGGGTATTAAGTTAGATCCCAAGAATATCGAGGAAGTCCAAAGTTGGCCTCGTCCTACCACAACGACCGAGATCAGGAGCTTTTTGGGGTTAGCATGTTATTATCGTCGGTCCATAGAGAGCTTCTCATCTATTGTGCCACCTTTAACTAGACTGGCCCATAAGGGTGCTCCATTCCGATGGTCAGATGATTGCGAGGCGAGCTTTTAGAATCTCAAGACCGAATTTACTACAACATTGGTGTTAGTGTTGCCTTCTGGTTCAGGGTTATATAATGTGTATTACAACCCTTCACGCTTTGGCATGGGTTTTGTATTGATGCAGATGGGGGAGTTATTGCATATGCTTCACGTCAACTGAATACCCACGAGAAGAATTACCCCGTACATGATTTGGAGTTGGCCGCGATAGTTCATGCTCTCAAGATCTGGAGGCATTATTTTTATAGGTGTTTCCTGTGAGGTTTACACCGATCATCGCAGCTTGCAACATTTGTTCAAGTAGAGGGATCTCAACTTGAGGTAGCGCAGGTGGCTTGAGTTACTAAAGGACTATGATATCACCATCCTTTATCATCCGAGCAAGGCAAATGTGTTTGCGGATTCCTTGACCAGAAAGACCGAGAGTATGTGTAGTTTGGCATTCAATTCATTAGAGGAGAGGCATTGGCTTTGGACATTCAGTCCTTGGCTAACGAATTTGTGAAGTTGGATATTTCAGAGCCCAATCTAGTTCTTGTAAGATTTTTGGCTCAGTCTTCATTATTTGAGCGGATTAAGGCTCGTCAGTATGATGAGCCGCACTTACTGGTTCTTAGGGAGACGATACTACAAGGTGGTGCCAATGATGTTACTAATGGAGATAATGGTGTTCTGCAACTTGAGGGTCATCTATGCGTTCCTAATGTTGATGGATTGAGGGAGAAAATTCTAGAGGAGGCATACAGTTCTTAGTATTATATGCATCCAGGTGCTACAAAGATGTATCGCGACTTGAGGCAGCAATATTGGTGGCGGCAGATGAAGAAGGACATAGTTGAGTATGTAGAAAGATGACTAAATTGAAGCAGGTTAAGTATAAGCACCAGAGGCTAGGTGGCCTACTTCAGCAGACTGTTATACCTGAATAGAAATGGGAGCGCATTACTATGGACTTCGTAGTTGGTTTATCGCGGATGTTGAGGAAGTTTTGATGCCATTTGGGTCATTTTCGACAGGCTAACCAAGTCGGCACACTTCTTTCCAGTATGACCACGTACTCATAAGAGAGGTTGGCCCAAATTTACATTCAGGAGATTGTCTGCTCGCATGGTGTGCCTGTTTCCATCGTTTCAGATAGAGGCCCTCAGTTCACTTTGCATTTTTGGGAGCAGTACAGAGCGAGTTGGGTAGCTCAACACTGCTTTTCATATGCAAAATGACGGGCAGTCGGAGCATACAGTTTAGATCCTGAAGGATATTCTTAGAGAAGGATGCTTATAACAACAGTTATCAGTCCAACATTGAGATGGCTCCATTTGAGGCCTTATATGGTTGAGGATGTTGTTCACTTATCATATGGTTTGAGCACGACAAGGCTAGGTTAATGGCACTGATTTAGTGAAGGATGCCTTGGAGAAGGTAAAGTTGATTCAGGAGCGACTCCGCACAGCACAACCCAAACAAAAGAGTTACGTGGATAAGAAGGCGCATGATTTATTGTTTATGGTGGGCAAGAAGGTTCTCTTGAAAGTCTCGCCGATGAAGGGAATCATGAGGTTAGGGAAGAAAGAAAAGCTGAGCCCAAGTCTTATTGGCTCATTTGAGGTGTTGAGGCGAGTTTGGAGGTTGCTTATGAGATTGCTTTTCCTCCCAGTCATCGAGAGTTCATCTGGTTTTCCACGTGTCTATGCTCCAAAAGTATCATGCGTCAGGTCACATGTGTTATATTACAACACAATTAAACTTGATTAAATCCTGGGTTATGAGAAGGAGCCAGTTGCGTTGTTGACAAGCAGGGTCGTCAGTTGAGGTTTAAGAAGATTTCTGCGGTAAAGGTCCAGTGGAGGGGTCAACTAGTCGAGGAGGCGACTTGGGAGACCGAGGAGGACATGCGGAGCATATATCCACACCTATTCATCACTCCAAGTATGATTCTATACCCGTTCGAGGACGAACCTTTGTTTAAGAGATGGAGAATGTAACAACCCAACTGGTTGTGATACTTTCTAGGTCGCCGTCCCCCTAATTAAGACTCCGCATATGTGATTTTACTATGGTCGACTTGGGTTTGGAAGGTTTCAGGTTGACATCGAAACACTTGGTTCCTTAATAGTGGCCAAGTTTGACTTGAGTTAATGTTTTTAGTAACGACCTTGGAACTGGGATTTGACGGTTCCAGTAGGTTTGTATGATGATTTTGGACTTGGACGTGTGTTCGTATCGGGCAGATGGCCTGGGAGCATTTCAGCGCTTAATGTTGAAAGTGGTCATATTGAAGATTTTCAAGTTCTTTAAATTTGGTTTGGATTAGATTTTGATGTTATTAAGGCCTGTTTATGGTGATTTATGACTTGTACACAAAATTTGGTGTCATTTCGAGTAGTCTAAGTATGATTTGGTGCGTTCGGAGTAAGTTGAAAAGCTTGAAGTTCATGAATTGATTCAATATGGTTTTGGGGTGCGATTCTTAATTTTGATGTTGTTTTACGTGTTCCGAGAATTCGAGTAAGTCCGTATTATATTTATGGACTTGTTGGTGTATCTGGACAGGGTCCCGGATGGCTCGGGTGAGTTTCAGACCACCCAGAGCTAAGTCCAAAAACCTGCTATCTGCTGTTCTAATTTCCTTCTTCGCGAACGCGGAGAAGGACTCACGTTCGCGATAAAGGAATTAGGGATGGGGAGATTTAGTTATACGCATTTGCGAGTTCGGGATCGCCAAGCTCTGGGACACTGGCTTCTCATTCGCATGAAGGGGTCCGCGAAGGGTAAGGCGAGCTGGGTGGGATAGTACACTGATTGGTGTTCGCGTTCATGAAGAAGCCCTCATGTTCGTGTAGGGTAGGCCAGGCAAGCCTTCGCATTCACGAGGCTCTGGTCACGTTCGCAGTGTACAGCCTTTGGCCGCTTTGCCTTCGCTATCGCGAGGCTATTCTCTCGATCGTGAAGTAGGTAAATCTGGGCAGTGGTTTGTTTTAAAAACGAGACTTAGGCCATTTTCTCTCATTTTTCATTTCCTTGGCCGATTTTGGATCTTCTTGGAGAGGGATTTTCACCTAGATATTGAAGGTAAGTAATTCCTACTCAATGTGAGTTTAATACATGATTAGGGGTAGATTTTAACATGTAAGATGTGGGAATTTTAGGAGATTGTTGAAAAGCCTAGGTTTTGATAAAAATGAGATTAGACCACGAAAATGATTATGTAATTGAGTAAAAACTATATATTTGGGTTCGTGAGGTTATGGGTAACTTTTATTTACAAAAATTTCTAAATTCCGGACATGTGGGTCCGAGGATGAATTTTAGGAATCTTTCAATTTGGGTTGGGTAATTACTTTTATAGTTAAATTATGAACTATTGTGTACATATTGATTAATTTATACAATATTTGACTAGTTTCGGATTGCGTGGCACCGGTTTGAGGCTTTAGTGTGAATTGTGGACCGGGAAAAAAACTACAAGGTAAGTTTCTTGCTTAACCTTGTAAGAGGGAATTCTCTTTGTATGTGCTATAAATGATTGTTTTTCTAACAATTACGGGTGCTACGTGCGCACGATGTGACGAGAGTCTGCATGCAACTAAAAATTATGCTTATGTGCGGGTAGTTTTAGGACTCTACCATTTAATACTTGTATTATTTGTGCCCAATATATTAGTTTAATTACTTAACTTATATTTGATACTTGATAAAGGATTCGTAAAGACCGAACTTCATTACTTTGAGTTTTGGCGGGTTATTGACCATTAGTAGAACTTATGCCTCCTTGTGTATTATTCTTGTAGTTGTTGTTAAATCGGATTTCGTACAGTATTCTCTCTTCTTGTGGATCGGGCCGAATGCCTCGACAGTATAATAGATGCATCGCCGGTTGACCCTCAACAATGTACACATTATTTTGGATCAGGCCGTACGACCTCGGCATAAATCATGCGTGATATTGCTCGGAGACCAATTATACTTGATATTTCTTCCATAACTTGAGAAATTATAATTTACTTGATGGCTCTTATTGGTTGGAGTTAGTATGTGATAGTTGGAGATCCTAATTGACATATAGTTAAAGAATCACTTATTTAATGTTCATTATTGCGTTATTGTTATTGATGTATTCCATGCCTATTTAGAATTTCTGTACTTTATTTATTGGCCCTTAGTAAGTGCCGATGTCGACACCTTGTCACTACATCTTCGAGGTTAGACTAGATAATTACTGGGTACATGTTGTTTATGTACTCACGCTACACTTCTGCACTAATCATGCAGGATCTGAGGCAGGTGCATCTGACGACCATTCAGGCACGTACCCCAGTTACCCTGAGGCTTAGTGGTGAGCTCCTCTCTATGACCGTTCTGCAACACCCACAATCTCTTCTTATTGTATTTATTTTCTATATATCTTACTCCAGACAGTAGTATAGGAGGTTTTGTATATTCTACTAATTTGCTCATACACCTGTGACACCGGATTTTGGGAATATTCTAGTAGACATTTTATGGTTTTGTGTATTAAATTCACTATATTTCTCTTTCATTATTTATGCTTTACTTTACTATAATTTCCTATTAATTATTCCCTTAATAAATAAAAATTAATTACTTTAAAAATGTTAAAAAGAACAATTACTTGGCTAGTTCAACGTTGGTTTAACTAGCGCCGACGTTGGACGTCATCATGGCCTATAGTGAAAATTAGGCCGTGACAATTTGAGCCATGAAAATGCCTCAGAAATTGCAGTTATTTACTAAACTGTGCGATGGCATTTAACGTAAATAATATGCAAAAAGGGGGAAAATATACTTTCTGTAAAGAAGGCATGTCAGTGAAATAAACATAAGTGGGGCTGACAATTTGGGCCATGAAAATGCCTCAAAAGTTCCTTTTATTTACCAAACTGTACGATGGCATTCAATAAAAAGGTGTCCGATTCACCTGTTTCTACCATGCTGCTTATATAGGAGAATTGTTATTGTTATTATTATTAGGTGTCTGCTTCACCTGTTTCTACCATGCTGCTTATATAGGAGAATTGTTATTAACTTTGCGGCCATTCTGCGGCCCGCAAAGTGATTTTGCGGTCGCATGGTGGGACTCATTAATGTCTTTTTCTGCCAAAAATTTCCGTACCGCGACTCTACATTTACCGACACATAAGCCTACCTCGGCACCACAAAATTTCGGGTTTTTAGGCAAAATTTAACGTGGCCTTACACGCAGCACACAGAGTCCCCATCTTATCCATTTACTTGCAACTGTCTATTTTCTATTTCAGACAATTGTTATAGTAGTATGTATATTCTTGTAGATGCTCATGCACTTGCGACATCGGGTTTTGAGGGTTTCTAGTGGATGTTCACAGTTGTACCTAATATTATTATCACTTTGCTTTATGTATTATTCATACTCGGTGATTTGGTAAAGAAGAACGTATGTTTCCATGAGTTCTAGATTTAGTGATATTTATTAAATGAAGTTCCTGATTTTAAAGGTTCAAATGGATAATTAAGTTAGAGGTACACGCGTTGGCTTGCCTAACAGCATCGTTAGGCGCCATAACGACCTATTATAGGATTTGGGTCGTGACAGAATGTGATGTCCTCGTCGGCCATTTTGTGTATTTGAGCCCCATTCCCGTATTTGATATTTTCCATATGCTAGTTTGATGCTTTTTGACTTACGGGGAAAGTTGGTTTGGTTCTGGGAAGATTTTGGAGTGAATTGGAACACTTAGTTCTGTTTTGGAAGCTTAAGTTGTAAGAACTGATCAAGCTTTGACTTTTGTTTAAACAACTGCGTATTGAAAATTTGATGATTCCAATAGGTTCGATGGTAATTTTGAACTTAAGCATATATTCGGATTTGGAGGTTCCTAGGGTATTTTGGCGCTATTTGCCAAAAGTTGGCAATTTGAAAGTGTGAAAAGTTTCTAAGTTTGACCGGGGGTTGACTTTGATGATATTGGATTCGTATTATTGTTTTAGAAGTTGGAATATGTTCATTTTATCATTTGGGACTTGTGTGCAAAATTTGGTTGTGATTCAGATTGGTTAGGCTTGAATCAGATGCTTGGTTTGAAGTTTCGAAATTCGTGAACTTAAGAGAAGTTCAAACTATGTATGGACTTTGATTCATTGTTTTGATATTATCGTATGTGTTTGGAGGCTTAGGATAGGTCTAGGTAGTGTTTATGGACTTATTGTATGATTGGATGGGGTCCCAGGTGACTCGTGTGAGTTCCAGACAACCCGAAGCATTTTAAAAGTTGTTGATGTTTGCTGGTGTCTAGTGTTCGTCAAGTTCGCGATGAAGGTTTTGGTACTGGGGAGGGTTTCTTCTTTGTTTTTGTGCCTGGTGGAACGCATTCGCGGTTGCTGAAGATGGATTCTTCGCGTTCACGTCAAGAGGGTCGTGTTCGCGATGTAGATAGGAGCTACGTGTTTTGGAATTCGCATTCGTGAGGGCTTGGTCGTGTTCGCAGAAGGCTTTGCTGCTTGGACTCCCATTCACGATGGCTATGTATCATTCGTGAAGTGCCTTTGGGAAGAGGCATATCTTATACTTCGCGAACGCGAGGCACGTGCCGCATTCGCCAAGAGTACCCTTGCACAGTGCATTTAAGTGTTCAATTTTGGGATTTTACCCATTCTTTCATATTTTGAACCCTATACTTCGAGATGTGGAGATTTGGAAGAGCATTTTCACTCCTATATTGGAGGTAAATAATTTTCACTTGAATTTAGCTTTATATCTTGAATTCCCGTGGATTTCTACACATAGAACTTCAATTTTAAAAGGAAAATTTTGGGATTTTTGTCTAGATCTTAAGATAGTGAAAATTTGAAATTTGGGAGTCGATTTGGACTCAATTTTGGACACTAATCATATATTTGAACTCACGGGATTATGGGCAGACCAGATCAACCCCTTGACTCGGGTTTTTGAGTGGGTCGGGGTTGACTTTTGCTAACTTCTGGGGATTTGATTAAAGATTGAAATTTTATTATTTGGTGTTGTTTTTATGGCTTTGTTTTATGTTATTCCGTTATTTTTGGCTAGATTTGAGCCGATCAGAGGTGGTTTCTAAAGGAAAGGCGATTTTGGAGGGTTGATTTGGACCGTTTGAGGTAAGTACTTTGCCTAATCTTCTGTGAGGTAACAACCCTTAGGATTGTACATTATTTGTCTAGCTGTAATGTATGTAAAGTAACGTATATGCAAGGTGACGAGCGTACATGTGGGTGCTACATATGAAAAATGACCGGATTAGACTCTAGGCTTCCACTATGCCTTAATTTGATTGTGTGTTCTTTGTGATTTTTGTGAAGTTTTTTTTATTACTCTGTGAGCTTATCCGTTCATGCTATAGAGCATATTTTAAGATTATTACCTTCTAATTAGCCAAAATAGGTATTTGAGAACACATGCATGCTTTATTGTTTTCATGTCCTTGAGCACTTTAATAATGAAATGTGAGAATATGTCTCTTAATGATAAATTGTTATCTAGAATTATTATGATTGTGACATATTTGGACATGTTGGGCGGATTGAATGGGTGTTGGCTTGAGGTCTCTTCCATGCGGATATTGTTATTGAGATGATGTGTGGAGTATAAGGGTGGCATTTTTTATTGTGATAATGTGTGGATTAGAAAGGTGGTATTTTTTACTATGATATTGTTATTTCTATGGCACGAGGTTTTTGTCATGAAGCGTGCGGATATGGATCCATCCCCTTAGGGTCGCCCTCTCATAATTCTCCCTTGATGGTGTACACATAGATTATGTTACTATGATTGGTGTGATTGATTTGATGGTGGGTGGCATTCCTGTTTGATGATGTGCAGATATGGGTGGCATTCTATATTGATGATGAGTGGAGTATAAGGGTGGAACTCTTGATTATGAAAGTAAATTCTTTATGCTTTAGTATGTATTTTATATGATTTTACATTGCTTTTAACATGCTAGTCTATGCTTTAGTTATTGACCGATAGCTTTTATATTGAAAGTTGATTTTACTTGTGATGAGATAAAACACTTGTTTCGTTGAGATTGATGGTACAACATCTTATTATATTCTTCTTGCCGTTTATTTGATGTATTGTACATGTTTCTTACTAGCGATTATCACTTCACTTAAACCTAGTCACTACTTCACCGAGATTAGTTTTGATATTTATTGAGTATATGCCGTCCCGTACTCATAGTAGACTTTTGCATATTTTTTTGCAGATCCGAGGCTGGAGGTAGTTAGCCTCGAGAGTGAGCTTAGGACTGCTCGAGAAATTCAAGGTAGTGTTGCATGGACGTTGCACACCCTTGGAGTACCCTTCTTTTATTTTCATAATGTTGTATACTTTTAGATACTATTGTACTTTTGAGACTCGTTATGTATTTAGTTTAGAACTCATGACTGTGTATTACCTAGTTTTGGGAGTTTGGCTTATGTACCTTTGTCTTCGCTTTGTTGGAGCTTTATTTTGCTGTTTATACTAATTTCAGATTTATTATATCCTATTTCGTTATTTTTATATTATTGTCTGATTGGCTTATCTTATCTTGAAAGTTAGGTGACATCACGATCATTGTCACACCACCTGAGCTCGCCTTGGCAAACAAAAAGCACACAAGCTTATTTAGCTTCCCAGGATGCTCGACGGCTAGAACATGACGCGACCAGCAACACATTCAAATATACATGGGAGTAAATTTGTTCTCATCTTCATGATTTTTATCCAACTATAATCATTTTCATCACTTGAACTCGACTCCACTTGATGTTATTACTAAGTCCCAATTATGTTCCCACTCTCGCAAGACTCCATCATTAAATTAAGGCCAATTAAGTAGCGTCATTAATTTTTCAATTAAAATTTAAAGTATTCGGGACCTTAAAGATATAGGAGAAAAAAAGTAACTAATATTATCCTTTGATTGCAAGGATATTCGGAGAGAACGCGAAGACTAAAAGGTAATTAAGGTACATCAAAAATATAAACTAAGTAAAAAATATATACTTTCTCTAACAACTTAAAATTTTACGTATAACGGTCACACACTTCAAGCACTAATTTTATTAGACTATGGAGGTCTTGGATTCGAGTCTCACCGCCATTCATTGCCAAAAAGAAATTTCATGTGCGAATAATTGAAGCCCTTAACATAAGGGGTGTTTTGGAAGACATAATTAAGTAAATAAAAGACTACTCTCAACAAATAATTAAGTAAATAAAGGTGGTATGGTATCAAACAGCCACACCATCAAACTTGGCTTTTTTCATACTACTCTTCTTTGTTCTATGGTTTATTTTTCAATTCTTAAGAAATATCAACCAAGAAAAAATGTGAACTTGTCAGTACATATATTGTTAAAATGTGATAAAGGATATTCATCAATAATTTGTAACTAAACAATAAGTTAAAAATTACGTAAATAAAATATAGTATAAATAATATTCCAAGTTCTCCAGTTCTTGTAATTTATACTTCTAATTGATATTTTGTAAGTACTTAATGATAAATTGAAGTAGTTACTTGAAAAGTCTTGTATTTAGCAAGTAACTTAATATCTTTCCAGATTACCAATCTTATTTGAACTAATGTATTAATCTTATATATTCCTTCGAGGCCTATATAAGTGTATTAACTACTGAATATCATTAACAACAAATTCATATTTTACATCATACAAAATTCAAGAGTCATGAAGAGTTACATTGTGCTTTCCCTCCTCTCTATGGTAGTACTTTTCGCTTTGTTTGACCCTTCGCTAGGTATAAATATATTCTTCAATATGTGTTTGAATATGTTTTCTGATCCATCTTTTCATTTGCATCGCTTAACATATAATCTTTTCATGTTTTTCTGTCAGGTGACCCTAAGTTTTGCCCCGGAAATTTCACGACTAATGGAACATGTGATAAAGTTGATTGTGGCGACCTAGCTCTCTTCAAGTGGTCAGCAAGTCAGATGCCACATAGTTGTGCGTGTTCTGCTTCCGGAAGTAATAAAAGTCTTTGCACATGTCAAATAGTTTGTTAAATTAATTAATACAAAAGAAATAGTAATCAATATCAATGTATTGGATAATTGATCGGTGTGGAACTATATCAAATTTGTATTGAATGATTGAGAAAATTACAAATAAAATTTCTTTTTATAATATATAATTTATGTATAATTTTAAGCTCAACTTTATACGGAGAAGCTAGTTAAGCTTGAGTTCAAATAAATACTTAGAAGTTGGTCAATTATCATAATCATTTAAATATGATCATTTTAACTTTTTATGGGTTTACCTAACCATAGTGCTAAGTTATTAGCCTATACATGTTAAAGTTATAAAAGTTTATTGTAACGACTTGACTGGTCGTTTCGAGTATTTGCACTTTTTCGGTAGTTTGAGGGCACGAGTATCCCCGCGTGATGTATTATGACTTGTGTGAATTGTCGGCTCTGATTTTCAAGTTATTCAGAATCAATTTGGAAGAATGAACTTCAAGATTTAAACTTTAAGTTGGAAGAGTTGACAGAGTTTGACTGTTTAGCATTTGATCTGGGATTGGAGTTTTGATGGTTCCGTTAGGTCCGGATGGTGATTTTGGACTAGGGCGTATGCCTGGATTTGCATTTGGATGTTTCTAGAAGGATTTGGCACTAATTGGTGAAAGTTGGAAATTTGAAGGTTTAAAAAGTTTATAAGTTTGACCGGAAGTTGACTTTAAGGATATCGCATTCAGATTGTAGTTCCTGTAATTAGCTTAGATATGTTATTTGGGACTTGTATGCAAAATTTGAGTTCATTCCGGATTGATTTGATATGTTTCGGCGTGAGTTGTGGAAGTTGAAAGTTCAAAGTTTATCGATTTTGATTTAAGGCGCGATTCGTCATTTCGATATTGCTATGTGAGATTTGATGCCTCGACTAGGCCCGTGTTATATTTTGGGACTTGTTGATATGATTTGACGGGTTTCCGAGGGTCTCAGGTGTATTTTGGATCATTGGTAGAGAGACTAGTTAAGTTAAGTAATTTGGAGGTTGATTATAGTCAATATCGGGTCAAGACGACCTCTTTTCGGTGTTTTGAGGGTGTGAGTAGATCTGTAGCGTGTTTTATGATTGAAATGTATATATGATTTGTGTCCGGGAGGTTCCAGATGAGTTTCGGGGTGCTTTCAGATCATTTCAGTGAAGTTTGGGTTTGCTGGTGCTAGTACTTCGCAATTGCAAACTTTTTGTTGCAATTGCGAACTCTGCATTTGCGAACATCTGGTCGAAATTGCGAACCCTGGTCGCAATTGTGAACATTTGGTCGTAATTGTGAACTCCGCAATTGCATGTGGTCACAATTGCAAACATTTGGTCGCAAATGCGACATCTGCAGCTGGGTTAAGAGTTGGACTTTCGGGATTTTAGATCATCCCTTCATATTTTCAACCCTATACTCGGTTTTTGGCGATTTTGGAGGCGATTTTCACCGCAAGGATTAGGGTAAGTGTTCTCTACTTGGTTTTGATTATATTTTATGAATCTATCTTCGATTTTCGCATTTGGATTATGATTTTTAAAGAGAACGTTGGGGGTTATTGCCTAAACTTTCCTAAATTGAATTTTGAGTTTTGAACATCGTTTCAGAGTTGGATTTGAGTGAAATTAGTATGGTTGGACTCGTAAGTGAATGGGTTGTTGAATTTTGTAAGTTTTGTCGGGTTTCGAGGTGCGAGCGTCGGTTTGACTTTTTTGTTGACTTTGAGTAAATGTGTATAGATTTAACCTTTATCGATTGGGTTTGCTTACTATGGCATTATTTGATAATTTTGAGTTTCTTTTGGCTAGTTTCGAGACGTTCGGAGGATGATTTGAATGGGATGGCGCTTCTAGTGTATCGCTTTGGCTTGTTTGAGGTAAGTGTCTTGACTAACTTTGTTGAGGGAATTTTTCCCACTATTTGAAATTATTTGCTACATGCGGGGGTGATACATATATGAGGTGACGAGCATATATGCATGTGCCAGGGTTAATCATGCTCGGGGATAGATTATGCTATGAACTGTGCCTTGTAGAATTATGTGACCGTCTTGCTTCATGTCTTGCTTGACTCATAGATACTAAGAATATAGAATTAAATGTTAGAAATCAAGATTTAGTTTATTATAACTTGATTAAAATTTGACAAAATTTTGAGAAAACATTGATGTGTCTAATTTGGTCATCACTATGCTTAATCATTAATACATTGCTATGACCGATATTCTTGAGATACTAGATTCTACACTCGTGTTGTAGATTATTCGTGAGATTTGTTGAGAAACTTGAATAAGAAGGTTCCTGAAGGTTTATTGAACTATTGTCGGCTTGAAAGTTGTGATTGAGATTCATTTGGAATATTCGTTTAAACACTCTCCTTGATATTATTTATGCTTCCTACCTTGTTTGCCATTGATATACATATGCTTGGTAAGGAAGAGTGTAAAACGCGAAGGGTGATGATGTGCCATGTTATGAGAGTGTAAATCACGAAGGGTGATGCCGTGCCATATTATATGAGTGTAAAGCACGAAGGGTGATGCCGTGCCATATCATTTGGGAGTAAAAGCACGAGGGGTGATGCCGTGCCATATTAATTGAGAGTAAAAGTACGAAGAGTGATGCCGTGCCATATCATTTGAGAGTATAGGCATGAAGGGTGATGTCGTTCCATGTTATGTGAGTATAAAGCACGAAGGGTGATGCCGTGGCATTTCATTTATATTATCATACTTTTAAATTATCAAGATTTTATGTCACAATGGGTGTTTCCGTGCAGGTGAGGACGAGGGATATGCATTGTATTGTGATATCTTTTCCTTGTGTATACGTTCATGCCTTTACAATGAGCTGTTATTGTCGTATTTATGGTTCTTATGTGACTTGTCGTTAATGCCCTGCCCTTGTTCTCTATCTTAATTGTTACTGTGTTGCTCATGCCTTTTACTTGCTAAACTTGCAAATACCATGCCTACTTTCTGCTGTCATAATTACATCTTTATCGTATCTATTTTTTTGCACTTTATTACATGCCTTCTACCATGTTAGGAATTCATGCCTCTACTTGATAACTTATAAAGATCATGTATTCCCCTCTTATTCGTTATACCCATATTTAGGCCTCCACCATACTAGTTAGTTGAAGTTTATGTTCCTGTTTCCTAATTGTTATTATTGCTCCTATGCTTTCCGCCTGTCTATTACTATTGCCCATATGTATTTTGTGACGACTCAACTGGTCGTTTTGAGAATTCAAGTCCCGTTTGGCGGCATAAGGTCTTGAGCAGCTTCGTATGGTGATTTTGGACTTAGGCGTGCGTCCAGAATTGGATTTGGAGGTCCGTACGATAATTTGGAACATTTCGGCGAAAGTTGGAGTTAAGAAAGTGGAGAAGTTTGACCAATAGTTGAATTTGGTGATATCGGGTTGGAATACGTTTCCGAGAGTTGGAACAACTCCGTTATGTTATTGGGACTTTCCTGCAAAATTTGACGTCATTCCGGGTTGGTTTGATAGGTTTCGGCGTGAGTTTTAGAAGTTGGAAGGTTGGAAAGTTCATAAGTTTGATTCACAGTGTGATTTGTAGTTTCGATATTGTTTGATGTGATTTGAGACCTCAAGCGTGTTCGTGTTAGGTTATGGAACTTGTTGGTGTGTTTGGGCGGGGTCCCCGCATGTGTTTCGGACGAGCTTCAGATGATTTTTATGCTTGTGTTCAGGTCTGGTTCTGGTGTCTCTCACCTGCAACACTTTAGAGCGCAGGTACGACTCTGCTTCTGCATGATCCCGGTCACTTCTGCGGTCATAATGGCCTGGGAGCTCGCTCGTTTTTGCGGAGGCAGGCACGCAGGTTCGAAGGGCTATTTTGCGGTCTAGCGATCGCACCTGTGAAGAAGCTCGCTTCTGCGTCCCCTATTGCGCTTGTGCGGTGCTGCTGGTGTGGCTGTAATTCCACAGGTGCAGATCCAGGCCTGGTTAGTTGAGTTCGCATATGCGAACGATTTCTCGCAAATGCGAGAGTGCAGATGAGCTTCCTTGACCGCAAATGCGGAAGTCCTGGGAAGAATCATAGAAGTCGAGGGTTTGGCCATTTTCTTCATATTTTGAGTTTTAGACCTCGGTTTTGGGAGCTTCTTTGTGGGGTTTTCAAGAAAATCGATTGGGTAAGTGTTCTTCACCTAGAATTTACTACATTCCATGATTTTATCATTATTTTTATCATTTAATTTGTGTTTTGAGTTGGGGAAAGTGGAGGTTTTTGAAGAGTTTTTTTTGAAAATGAAAAATCATCATTTGAGGGATGAATTGGTATAAAAAATTGATAATTTTAGTATGGTTGAACTCGTACCAGAAAGGGTGTTCAAATTTTGTGAAATTTGTCGGGTTCCGAGGTGCGGGCCCGGGGGTCGACTTTTGGGTCGATTTTTAGATTTTGATAAAGATTGAAGCTTTATTATCTGGAATAGTTTCTTATGAGTTTTGTTTGTGCTATGAAGTTACTTTGGTTAGATTTGAGCCATCCGAAGGTCATTTCACTCGAGAATTTTATTTTAGAGTATCAGTTTGTCTTCTTTGAGGTAAGTGTCTTGCCTAACCTTGTGTGGGGGAACTACCCCTTTAGATTTGAGTCTTCTATGCTGATTGTAGTCTGTGTACGTGAGGTGACAAGTACGTGCTTGGACTTATTTGTGAAAAATTGTCCTTTTAGGGTTCTTAGGTCCTTGTGGTCACTGAATATGTAGTTGTTCTCGTTATGTTTACGTTTCTAAAATTACTAGTTTCACCTCTACCTGCTTTAATTTGAATTACCTGCTTCATGACCCACTCTTGTTGTTCATTTAATTCATATGTGCCTTAATTGTAATTTGTCATCTCTTCTATTGCCATGTTATTCTTTCCTAATTACTCATCCTTATTTGAAGTATAATTATCTCTTCTGTAATTGTTCCCCCTTAATTGAGGCTATGGTTATCTTTCTGCTGCTTATCTTTATTGAATTTGTTGTATCTCTTCCTAATTGCCCAATCCTTAAAAGAAGTTAGATAAATCCTATAATCTTATTGGCTTGTCTTTATGTGGAATTATTCAACTTGTGTTAGCTTCCTTGTAGTCAAACTGTACATTATGGGACTGTTGTTACATATTATTTTCTTCCCTGTTGAGTTGTTCTTATTACGCCTAGTATTATCTATTATGGTTATTCCTTGTGAACTGGTTCTACCTTTTCTTGTGATCGAAGGTTCTGGAGTTGATTTAATTGCCGTACTTTTGTATATATTGTCATTGTTACTGTTGTACTTGTTATTGTGATGCACGAGGTTTCTACCGTGCGGTTGTTGTTATTGCACTCTTATCGATTAAGAGATTTCCTTGATATTGTTGAGTACAGATGCACACCCTTGTTTACATTGCCTTCTATGCTAGAATGACTCTATTTGGCTCGTGAGTCGTCAGTGCGGCTATGAAGTGTAATGAGGGCATAGGATGCCAAGTGTTAGGGTTCAGGTATTGAGACCTGTGAGTTGTGATTAGCCCGAGGTTTGGTACTTCGTGGAGTTTATTGACTAAAACTTTTTGTGAAAGTGATCGTTTTTGTTGAGTTATTACTTGTCTTTTCCTTATTTGTGAGTTTTGGATTTAGGCTGTGTTTCCATTCATTCTTCTGTGTCATTATTATGGTATTCCGCTGGTAATTGTTGTTTTCCTTTCTTATTGCACTTACCGTATTATTTGCCTTTTTTCATAGTCCTTACATAGATATCATACTCTGTTGTTCCTATACTTATGCTTGTTCAGGTTATTTAGTCCAGTATGTGTCTTGACCGTTCCTCGTCACTAATCCACAGAGGTTAGTCTTGATACTTTCTAGGTACCACTGTGGTGTAATCATACCCCACTTCTGCACATTTTTGTGCAAATCCAGGTAATTCGAAGTCCGTTGGTCATTAGCTAGCCATGCAGATTGTTGCTGTGGAGACTCAAGGAAAACCTGCTGCTGCGTTCGCAGGCTTCAGAGTCACCTTCTGATTTGTAGTCATACTGTTTGTTTTATTTCAAAGAGTTGTATCTGGAAAATTGTAGCAAACTCTGTAGAGCTTATGACTTGCACTACCGATTTTGGAAATTGTAAATTGTATAGAGAATTCCATTTCAGAAATTGTTAGATGTTGTTTTATTATTATTGTTATTCAAAAAATGTTAGGCTTACCTAGTCCCTAAGACTAGGTGCCATCACGATACCCAACGTAGGGAAAATTGGGTTGTGAAAAGTTGGTATCAGAGTTCTAGGTTCATAGGTGCTACGAGTCATAAGCGAGTTTAGTAGAGTCTTGTGGATCGGTATGGAGACGTTTGTACTTATCTTCGAGAGGCTACAGAACTATTAGGACAATTTCACTTCCTTTATTCCTATCGTGCGAGAGCATTGATCTTGAAGTTTGAACGTTAGCGTCCCATTCTCTCACAGATGGTGAGGACATGAGCTGCAGTTCCTGATGACGTTACCCCCGAAGATGATGTTTCTAGGGGCATAGGCAGAGGCAGAGGCCGACGAGGAGAACATGTCGCAGCTAGGGCACCTACCAAAGAAGTAGTTGAGGAGCCGCCAGTAGTTCTAGTTAGAGGGCAGGTACCAGAGGTGCCTGCTGTTACCCCCGGACTTCAGGAGACCTTAACACAGTTCCTGAGGATGTTTGGTATATTGGCTAAGGCGGGGTTGATTCCTTTACACCAGCTACTTCACAAACTGGGGGAAGAGCTCAGACTCCTGCCGCTCACACTCCAGGGCAGCGAGTTCATGTTGGTCAGGTTCCAGGTATCATGGCGGCACAACCTGTGGTCCCAGTTCAGCCCGTTGGTAGGGCAGCAACATCCGAGAAGAACAACTTAGACTTGAGAGGTACAAGAAGTACCACCCTCCTACCTTCAGTGTGGATTAGTGACAGATGATGCCCAAAGTTTCCTAGAGGAGTGTCACCGCATTCTTCGTACCATGGGTATTATGGAGACGAGCAGGGTTGCTTTTGTTACATTCCATCTCAGGGGAGCGGCTTGTCGGTGGACCTATGAGTTGGGTAGCCCGGCCGAGGCAACTTCACTTTCATGGGTTCAGTTTTCAGAGATGTTACTGAGAGAGTTTGTACCTTAGTACCTTTGGGATGTATGGCGCACAGAGTTTGAGTAGCTGCGTCAGGTCACTATGTCAGTATCAAAGTATGCCGTTAGATTCAGTGATTTGACTAGACATGCACCTGCTTTGGTCGCTACAATTAGAGAGTGTGTCCGTAGATTCATTGAGAGGCTCATGCATGATATTCGGTTTAGCATGGCTCGGGAGTTAGAGTCGGATGTTTGGTTTCAGCAGGTGATAGGGATCGCTTGTCGAGTAGAGGGCATGTGGGATCAGGAGAGAGAGTGCAGGCGGGGCCATGAGAGAGAGGACAAGCGAGGTCAAAAGATAGGGCAGGGAGGCGAGGAGGCCTCGTAGGCCGGAGAGATCTACTGGTCCTTATATGGTAGTATAGTTCTATTGCTAGTTTAGGTGTAGGTTTTATCAGTGAGTATCTTTTAACTAAATAGCCTCGTCACTACTTCACGAGGTTAGACAAGATACTTACTGGGTACATGGGGTTGGTTGTACTCATACTACACTTGCCATCCCGTACGTACCAACTTCCTAACAGTTCAATACTAGCCAAAAGCAACTCAAGAACATCAAATAATGCCAAAGGAATAAACTCAATCGATAAAGGTGGAATTTTTAATCAAAAACCCAAAGTCAACAAAAAAGACAAACTCAGGCCCGCATATCAGAACCTGAAAAAGTCACAATTTCCGACAACTCATTCAATTATGAGTCCAACCATACTAGTTTCACTCAAATGTGACTCTAAATCGATGTTCAAAACTCAAAATTCACTTTGTGAAAGTTTAGGCAAAACCCCCACTTTCTCTTTCAAAATCATCAATTAAATGTTATATCAAAGATGGATTCATGAAATATAATCAAACGCGAGTAGAAAAAACTTATCCCAATCCATGTGGAATCGCATAAAAAATCTCCTCAATCCGAGCTCCATGTGCGATCACGATTACAAAATTTTCTAAGACAACTTTTACCCTATGCGATCGCAGCCATTTTCCCGCGATCGCAATGAACAAACTTCCACTAACCATTCCCAAACTCTTCTCAAACAGCCTACAGTTGTCAGTGATAGCATTTTTAATATAACTCCAAATAACAAATAGTTTGATTTTGTGAAAACTAGAAACAATGGGCTACAACTTTTATTTTTTGATCATCTCCAAATTCCTTATAGGTAGTAAGCTTCCAAAGTTGGGTTAGTGATAGCAAAATTTCCTCTACGCGATTGCGAAGAGGCTTCTGCGATCTCGATTCACAATGCCCAAACAACAAATTTGTTCTTCGCAAACGCGACACAAATTCCACGATCGCGATGCACACCCTTGTGGCCAAAACTAACAACTAAAAATGGCCAAAAAATGGTCTGAAACCAGCCTGAAACTCACCTGAGCCCCGCGAGACCCCGTTTGAATGTACTAACAAGTCCCAAAATATAACACGAACCTATTTGAGGCCTCAAATCACACATAACAACATCAAAATCACGAATCGCCGATCAAGATCTGTTTCTTTAGTTCATAAACTTCATACTTCGAACCAAGCGTCCGGTTCAGGTTTAACCAGTCCGGAATGAACCTAAATTTTGTATACAAGTGAATATGGGAGTACTCCCAAGTACAAATTCACCATATGGACCTAATAGAACAATCAAAACTCTGATCCGAGGTAAAATACTAAAAAGTCAAACTTGGTCAACTCTTCCAACTTAAAGCTTCCTAGTTGAGAATCATTCTTTAAAATCAATTCTGAATCACCTGAAATCCAAAATCGACGATTCATACAAGTCATAATACATCATATGAAGCTACTCAAGACTTTAAATAGCTGAACAAAATACAAATGTTCAAAACATCCGGTCGGGTCATTACAATACAACTAGGTAAAATCACTTTAGTCGTGACATTCTTGTTCTTTCTTTTTGAATGTCAAATTAAATTATCTTTTAGAGAAATGCACCGGGTGAGTAAATTATAGAATAATACATAATTTATCCCCAACTTATCTCATTTTTTCAGTAGAACACTTAAACTTGTGGGATGTTATGGATCCCCTTTATTTGTTTGAAGTGATATAAGTACCATCTTTTGAGCCTATAGGGCACCTACAATATTTTTCACACAATCAAAGCGTGTGAATTAGAAAATGTCTGCCCAAAATCTGGTTTTTCTATTTTTCATTATTCTTTTCCGTTGACTTTTTCTTTCTCATTTTTCTTTCTTTTTTTCACTTGATTTTGTATTTTTCATTTTTCTGTACTTCTCTTTTCTTTCTTCTTCATTTAAGCTTCATTGCAATACTGCACAAAGAAGGCCAGACCTTCATGTCACTGTTTGAATTCTTGTTTGGTTTAGTTATTTTAGTTGAGTTCTAGTATTAGGTGGAAATTTAAGGAACTAGCCTCCTGCAACCTGATGCAGCCTTTTTCACTAGAAACATTCCTCGAACACCGTAAAACTCACCTGAACTGTAACGGTTCGATCGGTCGTTTCGAGAGTTTTTAGCCCTGTTCACCCATTTTTGCTTCATTATATGTGGCTCAAATCTATTATGTTGTGCTGGGTCGGTTGGCTCGAGTTCGGAGTGGCTGTGGAGAGAAATGAGACACTTAATCTCTTGCTTGGTCTAATAGTTCGAAAAGTCAACCGGAAGTTGACTTATAGGTAAATGATCTCGGAATGTGGTTTTGTTGGCTCGTATAGTTCCGTTAGGTGATTAAGGACTTAGAAGTATGTTCAGAATGTTTTTCGGAGGTCCGGGGTAGAATTAGGCTTGAATTGGCGAAATTTGATTTTTGACGATTTTTGGTCGGCAGTGGAAAATCAGCTATCGGGGTTGGAATGGAATTCCAAAAGTTGGAACAAGTTCGTAGTGCCATTTTTGATGTGTGTGCGAATTTTTAGATCATTCGGACTTGGTTTGATTAGTTTCGGCATCATTGGTGATTTTTGGAAGTTTGAAGATCCTTAGGCTTGAATCATGAGCTGATTTGGTGTTCGATGTTATTTTGGTTGTTCCGAGGATTCGACTAAGTGTGAATGATGTTATGGGGTGTGTTGGTATGTTTGGTTGAGGTTCCGAGGGCGTCAGATGTGTTTCGGGTGAGTTTTGAGCTAGTCCGGGCATTACCGGAACTCAGGCATGGTTATGGTGCTTATTTTTCACTGAGGGCGAAGGAAATTTCCGCTGGGGGCGGAATATTTTCGCTGAGGGAGGAATTGGTGGAATTGGGGTGCTGAGGGCGGAATTTTGGACGTTGAGGCGCTCCATGGAAGAATCTGCAGGTTCGCTGGTTTGACTTCGGGAGCCTATATCTTTTGATTTTGAAGGCATTTTGAGCTGATTTCAAAAACAATGTTGTAGCCCTTCGTGTTTATTTTCCAGAAAGTTAAATAACTCATTATTTGGATATTTGTAGAGAAAGTTATGGACAAACTACTGAATCCTGTCACTGCAGCCTCCATAAGCGCAGCAACGCTAATTTTTCGCGTCCACGGAGGTGGGTTCCGCTGCAGCGCCCGGAATTCCGCTGTCAGTGGAACGGAGATCAGAAAATGCACTATATAAACGGGATTTAGGGCATTATTTCACATTTTAGACCTAGGGAGCTCGGTTTGTGGCGATATTTCGAGGGATTTTCAAGAAATACATCGGGGTAAGTGATTCTAACTCCGATTTGGTTAATATACATGAATATATCAATGATTTCATCATTTGGTTAGTACTTTGAGGTAGAAATTTTGAGAAAAATTATAGAAACTTCATAAAATAAATTTTTGGGATTTGAACATCGAATTGGAGTCAAATTTGAATGAAACTATTACGGTTGGACTCGTGAGTGAATGAGTTTCCTAATTTTGTGAATTTCGAGACGTGGGCCCGGGGGCTGGGTTTGACCAATTTCGGGATTTGTGATCTAATTTGATTAATTTTCGTATGGGATTCATTCCTTTAGTGTAAATTGATGATAATATACTGATTTTAGATAGATTCGGAGTATTTGGAGGCTGAATCGAGGGGAAGAGCATCGCAGATTAGTATTTTGGCCCGGACGGAAGTAAGTAATGACTATAAATCTTGTCCTGAGGGTATAAAACCCCGAACCTCATATTTTCTCACTATTTTTTGAGTTGCGCACATGTCGGATGACGAGTGTATGGCGTGCACTGATTTTTGGATTTGGACTTGGTCCTTTCTGCGGCAACTATTGAGTTGCGTATTTTACTCTAAATCATATGTTAAATTGTGTTCTAAAACTATTGCTATATTTGGGCCGTAAGCCATGTTTGGGGTCTTGCGCCGACTTGTTTAGACCCCTTGGAGGCTTTTTACTGCTATTTCCTCACTGTGTTGACTTATGATTTACACTTAGTCATGTTATGCTTAACTGATTTCGAAACTCAGCCTTATTTACACTATTTTGAGATATAAAATGATGTTTTTGGGTCGAGTACCCCGTTTTACTGATACGTCCGAGGGGCTTTTGAGAGTTGCTGAGTGAGTGAGGCCGAGGGCCTGATTGTGAGGATATGATATGCCACGAGGTGGCTTGATATTAGCGCTTGGGCTGAAGGAGCTCCTCCGGAGTCTGTACATACACCCCCAGTGAGCGCAGGTACCTACTGAGTGCGAGTGCCGAGTGCCGAGTGACGAGTGATTGTGAGGCATGAGAGACTGTGAGGTATGCCCAAGGGGCTGATTATGAGTGTCTGTGAGGTATGCCCGAGGGGCAGTTTCTGATACATGTTTTTGTCCGAGGGGCTACTTATGATTTTACCACTTTCACTCTGAACTTATGAAATATGTTTTTCCCAAGGGGATTTTTATGATTTTTATCATTTTTACACTAAACTTCTTGAAAGTTATGTTGAGACTATTGACAAGTATATTTCCAAATGATTTTTACTAAAATCGGCTTTTAAGCGTGATGATTTAACGTATACATTGTTGGAAAGAAAGGCTGTGCTTATTGTGAAATGATGATTTGATTTTATGTGTTTCTTACTGCTCTGACCTGATTTATTTTCATTACTACTGAGTTGGTTTATTCACATTACTCCCTGCACCTTGTGTGCAGATCCAGATGTTAGGGCAGAGTGAGTTGTGTATTTGTTCTAGAGCTCGTCTCGGAGATTTTGTAAGATAGCTGCACACGTCCGCAGTCCCGCTCTCTCCTGCTTATTATCATAGAGTTTATTTTCTTTGAGTTGTGTATTTTCTGTAGATTCTCATGAACTGTGACTCCGGGATCTCAGGGGTTGTATTTAATATTCAGTGTAGCTTTATCTGTTTTAAAAATGCTTAAAGGAAACCTTTATGGGTTATCAGTTTAGTAATGATGTAAATGGAAGATTATTACGATTTAAGTGTGGTTTTGGCTGGCCTAGTTCCACGATAGGCGCCATCACGACTAATTTAGATTTGTGGTCATGACATGAACTCTCTAGGACCCTGTTTATCACTACAACTAGTTCAGATACCCTATATGTAATGTCCAAAGGTTCGAAATATATGTGTAAACATCATAACTAAGAACTAATGTCTAAACTAAACTCATGAACACTCTTAAGTTCTTCAAGTTCCAACTTAATGATACATCTGAATCACACCCAAGCCACTTGGGTGCAAAATTGAATATATGTACAAGTCTTTAATTGCCACACAAACTAATAGGAATCTTCAAATCATGAATTTGCACTCGTTTACCAAAAAAAAATTGACTTTGGTCAATTCTCTCAACTTAAGGCTTCAAGTTAGCAACCAAGTATCCCGATATGCCTCCAAACCTCTCGGGGACCCATGCTACTCACACCTGCAAGTCATATATAACCAAATGAACCTACGAGAAGTCTTGAATAGGGAAAGAGGGTTCTGGATATAAAAACAACGTATTAGGTCGTGATAGTCTCCCTTACTTAAATATATCCATCTTCAAACGTGCCAAGAGTCAATCTAGAATCGTTGAATAGCTATATAAACTCATGACACACATTCCCGCAGGTGATTTCATGTCACCTCCATATAGGTAACTCCGTTAACTTGACTAAACGTTTATCCTTCAACCCTAGCTTATAAGCCTATGAACTCAACTTTGATATCTGTAACTTCTTACAAGATCTGATTCTTGTATATGCTCATGGTATCAACCTCAAAACCTGTGTCGAGCCATAAATGTACTTCCAGAGAAAAATCCCATGATATATCATATATTTTTATAACAATAACGAGCCTTCCATTTAGGTAACGTCTTAATCAAACAACAAACAATTGCTCAATTTGTATCGGTAAAAATGTCTTGATTTGATTTTACCTTACTTCCACAATACCATGATGCCTCACATGACAGAAACTTCCAAAGACATACGGCAATCCACCACGACTCTAGAATGTACTTCTCTCGTCCGAAAAGAGCATTTGTCTGTTCTGAATGCCTCGAAGCATTTTTGTTCCAAACTAACCTTATTAAAATCTGATTGCGCTAATTCCATATTTGTTAATTTTGTCTTATCGAGTACAAGAAACTCATACCATAACCAACACAAATTCTACACCAATCTTTAAATGTCAAGGTTTGTGCATCATACAAGCAATTTCCCAATTATGTCAAATTTATAAGAAAGCATCTAATCACTCTCATAACTCGCTATTCCTTGGTATTTTGTCACAAGAAGTCTCTAAACATCTGTATACCCTGCTTCATCTTCTTGTCACGTAGAAAATAAGTAAACCAATTCAATCCAGTGTCTGCACCCAAAAGCACCTGCCACAACTGCCGCGATCACACTACATATTTCCCCTCTCATCAAATCTAATGGAAACAAGCATCTTCGATAGTCGTTATCCTTCTAGAGGATATATCCTTATAACACCTTGTGTAGTATAAACAATTCTGACCGGCCATAGAATATACAATCTCAATGGGCCCATTTGTAGCCAAAAATATTTTAAAACCTTTTCAAAATAGATAACTAGTCTTATATAAGTCTATAGTGACCCACTATAACTTCCTTTCCTGGGTATTCAAGAAATCTCGAAATCACCAGTCCCAGTTGTGTGTATAAATGCCACTTATGGACTCAAACACTTAAAAAGCACAGTTTGAAACCTTTTCTTCATGTTCCTTCATTGCACAAGTCACGCATGATTCAATGTAGCCATATGGAACTCAAAGAATCGAATATCCAAATCTATAAATTTTTTAAGTCCTTACTTAACATAATTAACATTTTACCACAAAAAAACTATCACGATCCCAAATCCTAAACCGACCGTGGTGGCACCTATCGTGGAACTAGGCTAGCCAACAATCACATATTTACAGTTTCTTTCCAAAATTTCCGACTCATTTTCAACATTTCATAAACGTAAATGAATTACTGAATCTATTAAGCAAAACAAACAGTTAAACACTCTAAGACTACTCCCAAGACCCGGAGTCAACATGTCATGAGCATCTAAGGAATATATCAAAAAGTCTACTATTATAATACAAAACCTCGGGACGAATAACTAGGTACAACATAAGAAGGGAAAATAGAGATGCTGCGGACGCTGAACAACTACCTTTATGTCCCGAACTCCGGCTCCGCATGGAATAGATGGCTAACGTTCGGTATCAACACCTGTATCTGCACACAGGGGTGCAGGGAGTAATGTGAGTACGCCAACTCAACAGTAATGAAAATAAATCAAGTCTAAGCAGTAAGAAACACATAAAATCAAATCATCAGGTCACAATATGCACAATCTTTCTTTCCAACAGTATATACATACATATATATATATATACATATATATATATATATGAAATCAACACGCCTTAAAAGCCAAGTTCAGTAAAATTCTTTGAAAAAGGTGTTTTCCAACAATTTCAAAAATAAAAATACCTGAAGAATTTAGTGTAAAATGAAGTAAGTCATAAATAGCCCCTCGGGCAAAAACATAAATCATAAATCGCCCCTCGAGCAGAACATCACTCAGCATACCTCACATCCACTCAGTATCAGCCCCTCGGGCAACCTCACTGTCACTCATGCCTCCCAGTCACTCGTCACTCGGTACTCGGCACTCGGCACTCGCACTCAGTAGATACCTGCGCTCACTGGGGGTCTGTACAGACTCCGGAGGGGCTCTTTCAGCCCAAGCTTAGGCAAATATCAAGCCACCTCGTGGCATATCATATCCTCACAATCAGGCCCTCGACCTCACTCAGTCAGAAACTCTCAAAAGCCATCGAGCGTATCAGTAAAACGGGGTACTCGACCCAAAACATCATTTATATCTCAAAATAGTGTAAATAAGGCTGAGTTTCGGAATCAGTTAAACATAACATGAGTGAGTGTAAATCATAAGTCAACACAGTGAGGAAAATAGCAGTAAAAGCCCCCCAAAGGGTCTAAACAAGTCGGCACGAGGCCCCAAACATGGCTTATAGCCCAAATATAGCAATAGTTTTTAGAACACAATTTAACATATGATTTAGAGTAAAAATACGCAACTCAATAGTTGCCGCGGAGAGGACCAAGTCCAATCCAAAAATCAATTCACTCCACATACTCGTCATCCGACATGTGCGCCATTCTAAAAACAGTGAGAAATATGAAGTCCGGGGTTTCATACCCTCAGGACAAGATTTATAGCCATTACTTACCTCTACCGGGCCACAATACTAATCTGTGATGCTCTTGCCCCTCAAATCGGCTCTCGATTGCTCCGAATCTAACCAAGACCCGATTAACATCATCAATATACTCTAAAGGAACAAAAACCAATCGAAAACTATCAATTTTAAGCACAATTTCCGAAATTGGCCAAACCCGAGCCCCGGGACCACGTCTCGGAATTCGATAAAAATCGCGTCACAAGAATCCTTATCCCTCCCCGAGTCTACACATATAAAATGCATCACAATCCGACCACAAACAACGCCTAAATTCCTTAATTTACAAGTCTCAATTTCTGAAGCCCTAAACCCCCAATTTATGCCATTTAACCACAAATTCCAAGCCTAATCCATCACAAAATAGCATAGAAAGGAGTTTATAATTCGGGAAACTTACCTCCACTGAAGACTCTCGAATTCCTCCTTCAGTTTGCTCCCAAACTATCTCAGCCCGCATGCAATGATGAAGGAAATGCCAAAATTTCGTGGAGGCACCTATTTATATTGTCTGCCCAGTTAATTCGCACATGCAGACAATTCTTCGCACCTGCGATCCCAAGTTCGCACCTGCGCAATTCCATTAAAAGTCCAATTCTCGCACCTGCGGTGATTCACCCGCACCTGCGGCTTCGCAAGTGCGGCCCAAGCCTCGCACCTGTGACTTCCTCCAGTCTGACCTCTTTTCACATCTGCGTAAGGTCCTTCTCACCCGCGGCCATCGCACCTGTGGCTCCCCATCCGCAGCTGCGGCCACATCAGAAGAATGACACCAGCAGCAAATTTGCTGCAAATTCCTAAGTCCAAACCTCCGCTAACCATCCGAAATCAATCCCGATCCCCTTGAGGCCCCAACCAAACATACCAACACGTTCCATAACCTCATCCGAACTTAGTCGAGCCTTCGAAATACCAAAAACACATCAAATTCAAGCCTATGAACTTTAAAACTTATAAATTTCACCAATAATGCCGAAACTAACCAAAACACATCCGATTGACCTGAAAATTTGCACACATATCCAAAATGACATTACGAACCTGCTCTAACTTTCGAAAATCCATTCCGACCCTGATAGCCTATTTTCCCTTGCCGACCGGGAATCACCAAAAACTAACTTCCGACAATTCAAGCCTAATTCTACATCGGACATCAAAAATTCATTCCGAACACACTTCTAAGTCCCAAATCACCTAACAAATATATCCGAGCCACAAAATCCACATTCCGAGGTTGTTTACCAATAAGTCAACTCCCAATTGACTTTTTCAATTATTAAGTTAATTTAAGAGACTAAGTGTCTCAGTTCTCACCACGACCACTCCGAACCCAAACCAAACGACCCAACAAAAAATATATAGGCTAAGCAATATATGATAAAGCAGAAACGAGGGAAACATGGCTAATCTCACAGAACGACCGGCCGGGTCGTTACATCCCCCCTCTTAAACAAACGTTCGTCCTCGAACGGGTCTACAAACATACCTGGAGTCTCGAACAAGTGAGGATATCTGCTCCGCATCTCCTGCTCGGTCTCCCAGGTGGCATCCTCCGACGGCTTCCCTGTCCACTGAACCTTCACTGAATCTATATCCTTAGACCTCAGCTTTCTGACCTGACGACCCAAAATAGCCACTGGCTCTACCTTATATGACATATCCCCCTCGAGCTGAACCGTGCTGAAGTAAAAAACATGAGACAGATCTCCAACATACTTTTAAAGCGTCGAAACATGGAAAACTGGATGAAAACTCGACAAGCTGGGACGCAAGGCAAGTCTATAAGCCACCTCCCCAATACTCTGAAGTACCTCAAATGGCCCAATGAACCTGGGACTCAGCTTTCCCCTATTTCCGAACCTCATAACACCCTTCATGGGTTACACCTTCAGCAGCATCTTCTCCCCAACCATGAAAGACATATCTCGGACCTTCCGGTCCGCATAACTCTTCTGCCTAGACTGCACCGTGCAAAGCCGCTCCTCCACTTTGCCTTACCCAATGCATCCTGCACCAAGTCTGTGCCCAAAATCCTAGCCTCGCCCGACTCAAACAAACCAATCGGAGATCTGTACCTCCTACCATATAAATCCTCATACGGAGCCATCTGGATACTTGACTGATAATTATTATTATATGCAAACTCCGCGAGTGGAAGAAACTGGTTCCATGAACCCCCAAAATCAATGACACAGACACGCAACATATCCTCCAAAATCTGAATAGTACGCTTAGACTGCCCGTCGGTATTCCCGCCATAGATACTCCAGCGGGACAGGCTCAGGCACCGGTAGTGCCTATTGTTATTCCAGGTCTTCAGGAGACCTTGGCTCAGATCTTTATGGTGTGTACCACCCTTGATCAGGCAGTTTCTGCTACTTCTCANGCAAACACTAAGGGCGGTTCCAGCCCAGCTGGTTGCTCCAGTTTGGGACTTCGTATTTCCGTCTATGCCAGAGGACGGGAAACATAGAATTGAGAGGTTTAGCAGACTACAGTCTCCGACATTCAGTGGTGCTGAGGGCGAGGATGCCCAGGGTTTTCTGGCTAAGTGTTAGAGGATGCTGTATACTGCGGGGATTTTGGAGACCAGTGGGGTCTCCTTTGATACATTTCAGTTTTCTGGTGCTGCTTTCACTTGGTGGGAGTCTTTGAGAGGTGTAGGCCTGTTGGTTCAGCAACCCTCACCTGGCAGCAGTTCTGAATTATCTTTTTGGAGAAGTATGTACCCTAGTCTCAAAGGGAGGAGCAGCGCAGGCTTCTTGAGTAGCTGCGCCAGGGGGAGCTATTAGTGACGCAGTATGAGATGCGGTTTTTGGAGTTGGCTCGTCATGCCACCGAGTTGGTCCCTACTGATAGGGAGAGGGTTAGGAGGTTTGTGGATGACCTTACTTATAAGCTCCGCCTATTTATGACTCGGGAGATAGTATCAAATGCTACATTCGAGCAGGTTGTTGACATTGCTCGAGATATTGGGTCGGTTCGCCGCTAGGAGAGGGAGTCCAAGAGGCTTCATGGAGCGGGTAGTTCTAGTGGTTCTTTTTCCAGGGGGAAGTTTCAGCATGGTAGAGGCTGTTCATTCAGGCCCCGACTTATAGTGGTGCATCTTCGGGGCATGGTCCCCGTGGTTCTCAGTCAGGCCGTACTTTGTTCGCCTCCCAGCTCAGAGTGCAGCTCGAGCACCACCAGTTCAGAGTTCTTCTATGCATGAGTCTTCCAGTGGCTATTCTGGTGCCAGGGGTTTCTATCAGTCCCCGCTCCCAGCTCTAGGGAGTTGTTTTGAGTGTGGAGAGTTTGGGCACATGTGGATGCAGTGTCCCCGTCATCCCGGTGGTTCTTCTCAGCAGAGGGGCCAGCCCTCGACTTCAACTCCAGTTACTTTACCACCCGCCCAAGCAGCCAGGGGTGGTAGTCATCCATCCAGAGGCCGCCCTAGAGGGGGAGGTCGAGTAGGTGGAGGTCAGGCACGTATGTATGCATTTCCAGCCAGGCCAGATGTTATGGCCTCTGATACAGTGATCACATGTGGTATTGTCTCAGTCTGTTTCTGAGATGCTTTGGCTTTATTTGACCCCGGTTCTACATATTCCTATGTTTCTTCATATTTTGCCCATTTTTTGGATATGCCCCGTGAGTCATTAGTTACCTATGTTCATGTGTCGACTCCGGTAGGCGATACTGTTGTTGTGGACCGTATGTATCGGTCGTGTGTGTTATCTATTGTGGGTCTGGAGACCTGAGTGGACCTATTTTTACTCAGCATGGTCTATTTTGATGTGATATTGGGCATGGATTGGTTATCTCCATGTCATGTTGTTCTTGATTGTCACGCTAAGACCGTGACCTTAGCTATGCCAGGATGTCCGAGGATTGAGTGGAGAGGTTCTTCTGAGTATATGCCTAGCAGGGTAATTTCCTACCCGAAGGCTCAGTGCATGGTTGAGAAGGGGTGTCTATCTTATCTGGCTTTTGTGAGGGATTCCAGTGGTGAAACTCCCGCGATTGATTTGCTTCCTATGCTCTGTGACTTTTCAGAGGTGTTTCCTGTAGACCTGCCGGGCATGCCGCCTGACAGGGACATTGATTTTGGTATTGACCTGGTGCCAGGCACCCAGCCTATTTCTATTCCACCTTATCGTATGGCACCAGTGGAGCTAAAGGAATTAAAGGAGCACCTTCAGGAACTCCTATATAAGGGGTTCATTCGGCCTAGTGTGTCACCTTGGGGTGCACCAGTGTTGTTCGTAAAGAAGAAGGATGGTTCTATGCGTATATGTATTGATTATCGGCAGCTGAAAAGAGTTACAGTGAAGAATCAATATCCTTTGCCTCGTATAGATGACTTGTTTGATCAGTTTCAGGGTGCCAGGGTATTTTCCAAGATTGACTTCTTCCGGTTATCATCAGTTGAAGATTCGGGGGCCAGACATCCTGAAGACTGGTTTCAGGACTAGGTATGGTCATTATGAGTTCCTGGTTATGTCATTTAGGCGGACCAATGCCCTAGCAGCCTTTATGCACTTGAAGCACAGTGTATTTCGGCCTTATCTGGATTCTTTCGTCATCGTGTTAATTGACAATATCCTGGTGTATTCCCGATCTCGGGAGGGTCATGGGCAGCATTTGACAGTTGTGCTTCAGACCTTGAGAGAGAAGATATTGTATGCAAAATTTTTGAAGTGTGAGTTATGGCTTGATTTAGTAGCATTCGTGGGGCACGTGGTGTCCAGTGAGGGTATTCAGTTAGATCCGAAGAAGGTAGAGGCGGTACAGAGTTGGCCTAGACCGTCGTCAGCTACTCTGATTTGCAGTTTCCTTGGTTTGGCAGGGTACTATCGTCATTTCCTCGAGGGATTTTTATCTATTGCAGCACCTATGACCAGACTGACCTAGAAGGGTGCTCAGTTCAGAGGGACTGAGGAGTGTGAGGAGAGCTTTCAGAATCTCAATATAGCCTTGACTACAGCTCCGGTGTTGATTTTTCCTACGGGTTCAGGTTCTTATACAGTTTACTATGATGCCTCGAGAGTTGGCCTTGGAGCGGTTTTGATGCAGGACGGTAGGGTGATTGCCTACGCGTCCAGACAGTTGAAGTTGCACGAGAAGAATTATATAGTGCACGATCTTAAGCTAGTAGCTATTGTTCACGCCTTGAAGATTTGGCGTCATTATTTGTATGGAGTGCATTGTGAGATTTTAACTGACCACCGTAATCTGCAGCATCTGCTTAAGCATAAGGATATAAATTTGCATCAGAGGAGGTGGTTGGAGATTCTCAAGGATTATGACCTCACTATTTTATATCATCCAGGGAAGGCCAATGTAGTGTCCGATGCCTGAGTCGCAGAGCGGAGAGTTTGGGGAGTCTAGCCTATCTTCCAGTAGCAGAGCGGCCTTTAGAACATGATGTT
Organism: Nicotiana paniculata; assembly: GCA_005239505.1. Lineage (NCBI taxonomy): Eukaryota > Viridiplantae > Streptophyta > Magnoliopsida > Solanales > Solanaceae > Nicotiana > Nicotiana paniculata. The sequence continues at coordinate 113,845 of ML340362.1, forward strand.
CAGGCTTTGGCGGTTCAGTTGGTGAGATTTGATCTATCAGCGCCTCCGCGGGTATTGGCTTGTGTAGCCTCCAGGTCTTCTCTTTATGATCAGATTAGAGCATGCCAGTATGATGATCCATATTTGCTTATTCTTCAGGACAGGGTCCGTCGCGGTGATGCCAGGGATGTGGTTATTGGTGATGATGGGGTCATGAGGATGCAGGTCCAGATTTGCGTGCCCAATGTAGATGGGCTTCGAGATTTGATTCTAGCTGAGGCCCATAGTTCGCGGTATTCCATCCATCCGGGTGCCGCAAAGATGTATCAGGATTTGAGGCAGCATTATTGGTGGAGGCGGATGAAGAAAGATATTGTTGAGTTTGTGGCTCGGTGTCTCAATTGTCAGCAAGTCAAGTATGAACACTAGAGACCAGGTGGATTGCTTCAGAGATTTGATATTCCGGAGTGGAAGTGGGAGCGGATCACCATGGATATCGTAGTTGAACTCCCACGGACTTCGAGGAGGTTTGATGCTATATGGGTTATTATGGATCGGCTGACCAAGTACGTGCACTTCATTCATGGTGGTACTACTTATTCTTCGGAGTGGTTAGCTTAGATTTATATCAGGGAGATTGTCCGATTGCATGGGGTTCCAGTTTCTATCATTTCTGACAGAGGTACTCAGTTCCCATCTCATTTTTGGAGAGCCCTACAGAGAGAGTTGGGTACTCAGGTCAAGTTGAGCACATCATTTCATCCTCAGACCGGCGGGCAGTCGGAGCATACTATTCAGATTTTGGAGGATATATTGCATACCTGTGTCATTGATTTTGGGGGTTCATGGGACCATAATCTGCCACTCGTGGAGTTTGCATATAATAATAATAATTATTAGTCGAGTATCCAGATGCTCCGTATGAGTCTTTATATGGTAGGAGGTACAGATCTTCGGTTGGTTGGTTTAAGCTAGGCGAGGCTAGACTATTGGGCACCGACCTGGTTCAGGATGCGTTGGGTAAGGCGAAGTTGATTCAGGGGCGGCTTCGCACGGTGCAGTCTAGGTAGAAGATCTATGCGGACCGAAAGGTCCGGGATGTGTCTTTCATGGTTGGGGATAAGGTGTTGCTGAAGGTGTCACCCATGAAGGGTGTTATGCGGTTCGGGAAGAGGGGAAAGTTGAGTCCCAGGTTCATTGGGTCATTTGAGGTGCTTCAGAGGATTGGCGAGGTAGCTTATAGACTTGCCTCACCTCCCAGCTTGGCGAGTATTCATCCGATGTTTCATGTTTCAATGCTCTAGAAGTATGTTGGTGACGTATCATGTTTTGGATTTCAACACAGTTCAACTCGAGGGTGATATTTCATATGAGGTAGAGCCAGTGGCTATTTTGGGTCGTCAGGTCAGAAAGCTGAGGTCTAAGGATATAGCTTCAGTGAAGGTTCTGTGGGGAGGACAGACGGTGGAGGATGCCACCTAGGAGACCGAGCGGGATATGCGGAGTAAATATCCTCACTTATTCGAGACTCCAGGTATGTTCCTAGACCCGTTCGAGGACGAACATTTTTTTAAGAGAGGGAGGATGTAACGACCCTACCGGTCGTACCGTGAGATTAGCTCCATTTCCCCCATTTCTTCTTTATCATATGTTTCTTAGGCTATTTATATTGTATTGGTAAGTTGGTTCGGGTTCAGAGTGGTCGTGGTGAGAATTGAGACACTTAGTCTCTTAAATTAGCTTAATAGTTGACTTCTTGGTAAACGACCTTAGAATGCGGATTTTATGGCTTGAGTATCTTCTTTAGGTGATTTGGGACTTAGGAGAGTGTTCGAAATAAAGTTTTGATGTCCGGTGTAGAATTAGGCTTGAATTGGCGAAAGTTAGTTTTTGGCGATTTTCGGTTGGTAGTGGAAAATAGGCTATCGGGATCAGAATGGGATTCCAGAAGTTGGAGCGGGTTCGTAATGTCATTTTGGATATGTGTGCAAATTTTCAGGTCAATCGGATGTATTTTTGTTGCTTTCGGCATCATTGTCGAAATTTAGAAGTTTCAAAGTTCATAGGTTTGAATTTGATGTAATTTTGGTGTTTTTGTGTTGTTTTTGGTGTTTTGAAGGATCGACTAAGTTTGAATGATGCTATGGGGTGTGTTGGTATGTTTCGTTGGGGCCCCGAGGGGCTCGAGATTGATTTCAGATGGTTGGCGGAGGTTTGAACTTAGGAAATTTGCACCAAATAGCTGCTGGTGTTAAGCTACTGGTGTGGACGCACCTGCGGATGGGCAGCCGCAGGTGCGATGCCGCAGGTGTGAAGGACCCTGAGCAGGTGGGAAGAATTGGACGCACCTGCGAAGCCACATGTGTGGAAAAGGGATCGCAGGTGTGAGAATTGGACTGTTATTAGGATTTCATAGGTGCGCACCTGGGACCGCAGGTGCGGTTCTGCAGGTGCGGGTCCGCAGGTGCGAGGAAAGGTCTGCAGGTGCGGATTAACTGGGCAGAACAATATAAAATGGTGCCTCCGCGAATATTTTGGCATTTTCTCCATTGTTGCATGCTGATTGAGCTGAGTTGAGAGCAAATTGAAGAAAGAATTCGAGGGTCTTCAGTGGAGGTAAGTTCCCAGATTATAAAACTCGTTTCTATTCTATTTTGTTCGTATTAGGCTTGTAATTTCAAGAATTTAACGTAGAAAAAGTTTGGAAAAATGGGAGGAGGTTTGGAAAATTCTTTTGGCGATTTGGGTAGGCAATTGTGGTCCGATTGTGGTGTTCTTGGTATGTGTAGAGTCGTGGGAGGACGAGGTTTCTACTGATGTAAATTTTATTGAATTCTGAGACATGAGCTCGGGGTTCGGGTTTGGCCGAATTTCGAGAATTTTGTCTAAATTGGTAGTTTTCGATTGGGTTTTGTTCCTTTTGCGTGTACTGATGATGTTAATATGGTTTTGGTTAGATTCAGAGCAATCAAGAGCCAATTTCAGGGGCAAGAGCATCGCGAACTAGTATTGTGGCCCGGTAGAGGTAAGTGATTGGTTATAAATCTTGTCCTGAGGGTATGAAACCCCGAAATCCATATTTCTCACTGTTTTTAGCATGGCGCACATGTCGGATGACGAGTATGTGGCGCACACTGATTCTTGGATTGGACTAGGTCCTCTCCGCGGCAACTATTGAGTTGCGTATTTTACTCTAACCATATGTTAAATTGTGTTCTAAAGACTATTTCTATATTTGGGCTATTAGTCATGTTTGGGGCCTCGTGCCCACTTGTTTAGACCCCTTGGGGGCTTTTTAAGGTTATTTCCTCACTATTAATTTATGATTTACCCTCAGTCATATTGTGCTTAAATATTTTCGAAACTCAGCCTGATTTACACTATTTTAAGATTTAAGAATGATGTTTTGGGTCGAGTACCCCATTTTACTGTCACGCCCGAGGGGCTTTTGAGAGGTTCTGATTGAGTGAGGCCGAGGGCCTGATTGTGAGGATATGATACGCCACGAGAAGGCTTGATTTAGCGCTTGGGATGAAGGAGCCCCTCCGAAGTCTGTACACACCCCCAGTGAGGGCAGGTACCTACTGAGTGCTTAGTGTCGAGTGCCGAGTGATGAGTGATTGGGAGGCATGAGTGACAGTGAGGTCGCCCGAGGGGCTGATACTGAGTGGCTGTGAGGGGCTGAGTGATGTTCTGCCCGAGGGGCGATTTATGATTCATGTTTTTGCCTGAAGGGCTACTTATGATTTATTTCATTTTACACTAAATCCTTCGGTTATTTTTACTTCTGAAATTATTGGAAAACACATTTTTCAAAAGATTTTTCTGAAGTTGGTTTTAAGGCATGATGATTTCATATATCTATGTATATACTGTTGGAAACAAAGGCTGTGCATATTGTGAACTGATGATATTTATTTTTATGTGTTTCTTGCTGCTTAGACTTGATTTATTTTCATTACTACTGAGTTTACGTACTCACATTACTCCCTGTACCCCTGTGTGCAGATACAGGTGCTGATACTGAGCGTTATCCATCCATTTCGTGCGGAGCCGGAGTTCGGGATGTAGAGGTATCTGTTCAGCGTCCACAACATCTCTGTTTTCCCTTCTTTTTTGTATCTAGCTATTCGTTCGGAGGTTTTGTATTATAATAGTATACTTGTTGGTATATTTCTTAGATGCTCATGACATGTTGCCTCCAGATTTTGGGGATGGTTTAGACTATTTAGCTATTTATTTTTCCTAATGAATTCAGAAATCCTGTATACTTTATGAAATGTTGAAAATGGTTGGGATTTTAGAAAGAAACTGTAGTTATCTGATTGTTGGCTAGCCTAGTTCCACGATAGGCGCCATCACGGCCGATTTAGGATTTGGGGTCGTGATACAACCAAACATACCAACACATCCCATAACCTCATCTGAACTTAGTCGAGCCTTTGAAATACCAAAAACACATCAAATTCAAGCCTATGAACTTTAAAACTTCTAAATTTCGCCAATGATGCCGAAACCAACCAAAACACATCCGATTGTCCTGAAAATTTGCACACATATCCAAAATGATATTACAAACCTGCTCCAACTTCCAGAATTCCATTCCGACCCCGATAGACTATTTTCCCCTGCCAACCGGAAATCACCAAAAACTAACTTCCGCCAATTCAAGCCTAATTCTACACCGGACATCAAAACATCATTCCGAACACACTCCTAAGTCTCAAATCACCTAATGAAGCTATCCGAGCCATAAAATCCACATTCCGAGGTTGTTTACCAATAAGTCAACTCCCAGTTGACTTTTTCAACTATTAAGCTAATTTAAGAGACTAAGTGTCTCAGTTCTCACCACGACCACTCCGAACCCAAACCAACCGACCCAACACACCATATATAGGCTAAGAAATATATGATAAAGCAGAAATGGGGTAAACATGGCTAATCTCATGAAAAGACCGGCCGGGTTGTTACAGAAACAATGCATAAAACCTCTTGAATCATACTTATTAACCCAAAAGACCTCCGTAAGATATATTTTACTACACATAGGTATATTATGTGCACTTCAAATACTGCTAACCATGTGCCTTATCAAGTACCGATTTTGTTCTAGTTACCCGTCTTAGATAAACATACCTAACTATATAGTCATTAATACTCTATCATTGCCCACATAAAAATAAATAGTCTGCCTATAGAAAATTCTATCCATAAACCTCAAGAGCGAAAGAATCTTAACATTATTGATCTCTAACTTATCCACCCAGACGACTGTGATGTCATATATACAAAAACCTTGTGAAGAATACTTGTAATGACCCGGCATGTCATTTTGAGTATTAGAGTCTTGGTTCCTTATTTGAGGCTTCTCATATTTTTTTTAATATTTTATGACTTGTTGTAAGGCCCCGTTGTTTCGTGGTGCAGAGGTAGGATAATATTTTCGAAGATTGTAGAAATCGAGTCATAGTATGGACTTTTTGGTTTGTACAATGCATAGTGGAGTTGGTAGAAGAATTTACAGAAATGACAATGTTATAGATGATATATCCATGAAATGACCACATAATGAACCAGAAGTAACTCAAATTTTGAAAACTATTTTTGCTGGTCGCATAATGATTATGTTATCACTAAATTGCATCACTGAGTGGACCAGACCCAACCCAGAATTTGAATATCATTTTGTGTCCATTTTGCTGGCCGCATAATCATTTTGCTATCACAAAATTGCATCGCAAAATTGACATACCACTTTGTGTCCATTCTGCTATCCACATATTAATTATGCTGGCCACATATCCGTTGTGCTAACACATAATTGACTTCGGGGGTTATTTTTGGAATTTTCTTATCTAACTATATTTTGATATAAGGCCGTAGGGGGTCATTTTATAAGATATAAATTGATGTTTTAGAGTGAGGGTATTAGTTTAGAGAGAGAGGGAGAAGCTTTATCAAATTATACTCTCCAATTCTTGTTCAAATCTTGGGAATTCAAGAGGAAACCTCACAGACCTTCTACTTAAAAGGTAAGACTTCATCCCTAGATTTAATACAATATTTAATAATAGGCTAAGGCAGTATGTTATCATGGTAAGGATTGTGGGATGGTTACCGGAAGCCATAAGCCCTCAATCTCAAATTTGGGAGTATGTGAAGGCTAGAAAATATTATTTTGGTGTGTTTGAAGCAAATAGTTGGGCATGCATGTGACTAACGATGGTTGATGGGTGTTGTAGGGATATTGTATATTGGTTGGCTGATTGAAAATTCATGGCGAGGGTAGAGGAATTCTATTATGGGGCCTTGTAATCGATTTCGCATATTAGGTGTTTGATGAAATGTCAGAATGGGCTAAACCTAAGATCACATTCCTAACTATGGTTAAATTTGGTTATGTTTCTATAGATTGAGGATGCTAGGAGTGTCGGACATTATAGTAATTTAAGGAAAGCTCAAGCAAGGTTTGTTGGCTAAACTTTTCTTTTAGAATCAGATTCCATGATGTCCCTGTAAGTTTCAAGTGTGGTTGGATCAAGTTCCTAGTTCCCATGTTCCGAGCTATTCCTTATAAATTTTACTATTCCTAATAATCTTGTGTTGAAAGATATGTATTAGAAATATGTACCAATTTCTCCTATTGTATTGTGCTCTCCTTCGAAAATGTATTCAAATGCGACCGATGTGTTGGAATATTATGATTTCAATCATATTTTTATTGCAAGTTATTATACCAAGTTGTGGAAGAAAAATCAATGTGATAAGACTCTTATTGTTCATATACATATCAAATCTCGATTTGTAAGTGCCCTTATTGTTGATAATCTATGACTAAGTTCGAAAGTGAAGAAGTATGGGTGAGGTATAAAATATGGCCATGGTTGTTGTAACTCTAGGGCACTTGAATTGAATTTGTGTTTCGATTGTAAATCACCATGCTCTCCTTTAGAAGTAATTCCAATGTGACTCGAGTTCTTACCTACTCACGAGCAAATATTGTGTATTTCCCTTTTGGGAAAAAGTATTTCAAAAATAAATGGTGTATTGCTTGTTTAAGATTTTAACGTGTGTTTCTACTGCTGGTCAGTTTGCCCCATTCTTTGGGAAGAAACCTATTGTGTTTAAAGTTTCCATTATTAATGAATTTGAAGTTATGATTTCGAAATATTCTATATGTTGATGTTTATATTATGATTCTTCAAAGTAAAGAAATGAAAGTGTGGAATATGAGTTACGGCCATCTTGATTTGAATGGGGAATCACATGAATATGGTTGGAAGTATCAATAAAATTATATATGCTGTGAAAGGTTATGAGGTGAATATATTTGTATTTCTGTTTCCCTTTGTATACAAAGCAAAAACATTTTTTTCGGAGTATCATTAGCAAACCGAGGAAGGGTGGGTCGTAAGGCCCACCCCCTAAACTACACGTGATGGTGTCGGAGTGGATTGTGATTATTTCCCTTAATTGGGATGAGATTGAAATATTGATGTGATTGTTATTATTCCCCTTAATTGGGATGAGATTATTGATAGCCCTAGATTTAATGTAGACTCACACGACATATGTGGGGGGACGACGTAACCGGTCTGGTGGTGATCGGACGCCATGTTGCACACATGGTGGTTCCTACTCTTGGTAACACATTTTTTTGCATCACATGTCAAACCACATTATTTGTGGGGAGATGGCCTAGCCGATTGGGCGTGACCAAACTCAATGCTAAAAACACGGTGGTATATCGGTGCTAAAGATCTCTCAACCAAATATAATATTATTTTTGTATATTGAAATATTTTTATGTTTTACTTGACATTTGGATTTCATTGATTGTTACTTGCTGCTTCCATGGTTTTCCCCTTTGTTATATTGCCATTCTATTTCGAAGGTGGATATTTAGCTTTACATACTAGTACTATTCCATATGTACTAACGTCCCATTTGTTGGGGGCGTTGCATCTTCAATGGATGCAGGTGGTTTATTAGCGAACGGGTTTGATCGTTAATAGTTTCACTCTCTACTCAGCAAGTTTTGGTGAGCCCTACTCTATTCCAGGCTTTATGTCATTTAACATTGTATTTTGAGCTTTGAGGTATAACTGGGGCCTTATCTCCAGCACTTTCGTTCTACTTTTCTATTGTATTTAGAGGCTCTGTAGATAGGTTGTGGGTGGTGTTTGATGTTGGGAATTAAACTAGAAGTGCTGGTATTTGGAAAATATGTATTTCATCATATCTATAAACTTGTAATATTTTGGAAATCATAAATGAATATCGTGTGAGTAATGGAAAAAGAACTTGGAACACTTGACTCTTCGCACGTCTATCAAGTGTACTAATTCTTATATTGTTAATGGGCAAGGCTGGTTAGAAAGCATCATGTAGGCTTGCTTAATCGGGGTATCTCGGTTGAGTGCCTGTTGCGCTCCTTGAGGTTGGGGCGTGACGCTTGCGGGGATAGTTGGTTTGGTTTCGGGAAGGTTAGGGGCGAGTTGAAATACTTAGTTCTTTTTATGGAAGCTTAAGTTGTAAGAGTTGACCAAGATATGAATTTCGAGTAGACGATCTCGAATTTGTTATTTGATAGTTCCAATAGGTTAGTATGGTAATTTTGATCTTGGGTGTATGTTCCGATTTTATTTTGGATGTTCCTAGAATATTTTGACTTTATTTCTCGGAAGTTGGAAATTCAAAAAATAGAGAGTTTTTATGTTTAACTGGTAGTTTACCTTTGCGCTAACGAGCTTTGATGTGGTTTCGTGATCTTGGATAGGTCGTCATCGTTAAAAAGAACTTGTGTGAAAAATTTGGTTGTGATCCGCAATGTCTAAGTATGACTTAGACGCGTTCGCCAAAGTTGGAAAATTTGAAACTTAAGGAATGGATTTGATCTTCGATACTTAATTTTGTTGTTGTTTTTAATATTTTGAGCGTTGGGATAAGTTTGAAAAAGGTATCCGTACGTACTAGTATGATTGCAAACGATTTTGAAGGCTCATGTGAGTTTTGAGGTGGTTTCGTTCCATCTTGAACCACATTAGGGTTGCTGGTGTTGCTGGAGTCTGATGCAACGCACCTGTGAGGGATGGTGCGCGGGTGAAAAGGTGGTACCTACAGTGTTATGTGCCCTTCTGTGAAGGGTGTTTAGGCCTGGGTAGGTTGCACATGTGGAGGTTCTGGTTGCACCTGCTAGTCCGGAAATGAGAGTCCGCATCTGCGGAAGATAGCACACATATGTAAAGGTTGGTCAGGCTTGGGGAGGTCGCATATGCGGAGGTTTGGCTCGAACCTACGAGTCAGCATCAACAAAGCTTTTGATTTAGATGCGAAAGTGGTTCTTAGGATGGAGGTTCACATATGCACATCATGTAGTCCATTTGAAAGTTGTTATTTTGTGATTTGCAGGGTTTCTTGGTTTGGTTCCAAGAAGGTTTTGGGGTGAAGTTGAATACTTAGTTCCATTGTTGGAAGCTTAAGTTGTAAGGGTTGACCAATATTTAACTTTTGTGTAAATGAAAATGGATTGGTAATTTAATGATTCCAATAGGATTGTGTGGTCATTTTGGACTTAGGGGTAAGTTCGGATTTGGATTCGGAGGTTCCTAGGATGTTTTGGCGCTATTTTCCGAAAGTTGGCAATTTGAAGGTGTGGAGAGTTCTTAAGTTTGACGTGGGGTTGAAATTGATGATATCAGATATAAATTGTTACTATAGAAGTTGGATTAGGTTTATTTTGTCTTTTGGACTTATGTGCAAAGTTTGGTTGTAAACCGGATTGGCTAGGCTTGAATCGGACATTTTGTTTGAAAATTTAAAATTCTTGAACTGAACAGAAGTTGAAACTGTGTTTTGGCCTTTGATTCATTGGTATGATACTATCGTATGTGTTTGGAGGCTTTGGGTAAGTTTAGGTAGCATTTATAGACTTCTTGATATGATTAGATGGGGTCCCAAGCGACTCCGGTGAGTTTCGGACCACCCGGAGCATTATGGAAGTAGATTTTTGCTGGTGTCTGGTGTTCATCATATTTGCGAGAGAGACTCACATTCGCGATGAAGGTTTTGATGCTGGGGAGGATTTTTTCTTCGCGTTCATGCCTGGTTGGTGGTTGTTCGGCCTAGTTGTTTTTGTTCACCATGGTTGGCAGATTGGTTCTTTGCGTACGTGCTAGGAGGGTCGCATTCAGGATGTATAGTAGAAGATGGGGGCTATGGCCTTCACATTCGTGAGGGCTTGGATGCGTTTGAGGAAGGATGGGTTTCCTTCGCATTCACAATTTCTATGTAGCATTCGTGAAGTTTGTCTTGGGCTGAGGCAGATTTTGTGCTTTGATGACGTCCAAATCCACTACTAAAGAGTAAATGGACACGGTCGCATGCAATATAATTTACCCAACTATGAGTCGGGATCGAATCCCATAAAAAATAATATGTATGCGATTAGTAGTGTAAGAGAATTATCACTTATTATTCTAAGCCAAACACTTAGAATTATTTTGAGAAAATATTTATAACTAATTGCGAAAATGTAAACTAATCTAGAAAGCAAGTAAAATGACCAATGGCTACAAGCATGGATGCATAGGGAATCACACTCAAGTAGCGATCCAATGTATTTCACGATTTTACAAATATGAGCGAATTTATGTTCATTAGCCTTGGATAATAATTCCATATTATATTCTTCCGAAAACTGACAAGACTTCTTAATTGAATTATCCCTAAAACAATTAATAGATAAGCACACTCGGATATGGATACAAGTAGTTCAATCCTATCCCTTGGTAGAACGTATAAAATGAGGGTTAAAGCCTCAAGTTCTTGTTAATTAATCTTTTCCAGCCCCAAATAATCTTTCCCAAAATTAATTCGAAGTTAATGGGCGAGTCCTAGCGTTACCTAATCCCTTTGGAAACATTAAAGAACAAGAATAATTAAAGAAATAATAACTAACTTCAATATAACTAAAAATTGTTCAATACATAAGCACAAGAAGATATTTAATCCACACTTTGAATATGAATATTCCTATAAACAAGATTCAAGTGTTGGAAAAAATACTACACACTTAAATATTCAATACAAAGCAAGGAAATGAAGAAATAAGCATAAATGAGTAAGAAATTCTCAACCAAAGGCTTCAAACTTCAAGACCCAAGTGTGTCTTCAAGAATCCTAGCTCCCAAAACTTGTCTTCTCTAGTCTAAGTACTGAAAATAAGTCAAAGATATTTTACAAATGAGCTAGGTTAGGTATTAAATGGCTTGGGGCCAGAAATGTAAAATTACAGAAGTACCCAGAACTGAAGCACGTTTTTTGCATTTGCGAAGCAATGTTCGCATTTGCGAACACTGGCTTTCCTAATGACTATCGCAATTGCGAACTCTGCTTGACTTTGCATTTGCGGAGTCCTTCTTTGCATTTGTGAACTCTGTTTTCTTTGCATTTCCCACTTATTTGTTGCAATTGCTACAACTGAGGCCTTTTCCCAGATTTTCATCTTTTCAACTTCTTTTTGACTCGTTTTCATTTGATTTATTCATGATTACTTCTAAATCAAATAGAACCTATAAAATAGAAGTAAACGACATTAAACGCGTGATTTTATCAACTAAATATAGCAAAAATCTAAGATTAAAGACGAGATAAGTTGGTAAAATACCAACTTATCATGCTTCTTGAACACGAGGCAATTGCTGCGTTCGCGAAGAGTACCCCTGGGCTGTGCGTGTAAGTGTTGGATTTTGGAATTTTACTTGTTCCCTCTACCGTAGACTTCGTGCGGCGGAGATTTTGGAGAGAATTTTTCACTACTACATTGGAGGTAAGAAATTTTCACGTGGATTTGGATTTATATCTTGAATCCTCATGCAATGACCCGACCGGTCGTTCCGTGAGATTTACCCTATTTCCCCCATTTCTGCATTTGTTATATATTGCTAGCCTATTTTTGTTGTTGTTTGGGGTCAGTTGGTTTGGGTTCAGAGTGGTCATGGTGAGAATTGAGGCATTTAGTCTCCTAAAGTAGCTAAAAGTTGAGAAAGTCAACTGAGAGTTGACTTATTGGTGAACGACCTCGGAATGCAAATTTTATAGCTCAGATAGATTTTTTAGGTGTTTTGGGACTTAGGAATGTGTTCGGAATGAAGTTTTGATGTCCGGCGTAGAATTAGGCTTGAATTGGCGAAAGTTAGTTTTTGGCGATTTCTCGTCGGTAGTGGAAAATAGTCTATTGGGGTTGGAATGAAATTTAGGAAGTTCGAACATGTCCGTAATGCCATTTTGAGTATGTGTGCAAAATTTCAGGTCAATTAGAGGTGTTTTGGTTGGTTTCGACATAGTTGGCAAAATTTGGAAGTTTCAAAGTTCATAGGCTTGAATTTGATATAATTTTGGTGTTTTCATGTCGTTTTTTGTGTTTCTAAGGCTCGACTAAGTTTGAATAATTCTATGGGGTATGTTTGTATGTTTGGTTGGGGCCCCGAGGGGCTCGGGATTGATTTCGGATGGTTGGCGGGGTTTTGAACTTGGAAATTTGCAGCAATTAGGTGATGGTGTGAGTTTCTGATGTGACCGCACCTGCGGATGGGTAGCCGTAGGTGCGATGTCGCATGTGCGGAAGTCTGTGCGAAGGAGCGAAAGGAGCTATGCAAGGGAAATCCGCAGGTGCGAAGAGATAGCTGCACCTGCGAAGCCGCAGGTGCAGAGGATTGGCCGCAGGTGCGAAAATTGGTCCGTTAGTGGGATTCCGCAGGTGCGCACCTGGGACCGCATATGTGATTATGTGTCCGCAGGTGCGGAATGGTTGGGCAGAACAGTATAAAAAGGGGCCTCCGTGAAATTTGTTTCATTCGACCATTTTTGCATGCGGGATGAGCTCTTTTGGAGGCAAATTGAAGAGGGAATTCGTGGTTCTTCAGTAAAAAAGTAAGTTCTCGGGTTATTAAAATCGTTTCTATGCTATTTTTGTTCGTATTAGGCTTGTAAATTGGAGGATTAAAGTAGGAAAAGGTTGGGAAGAATAGGTGGAGAATTGGAATTTTCTTTTGAGGATTTGAGTGGGAAATTGTGGTCCGAATTTAGTGTTCTTGGTATGTATAGAATCATGGGAGGAAGAGGATTCTAGTGATGCATTTTTTATCAAATTTCGAGACATGGGACCGGGGCTCTGGTTTGGGCTGAATTTCGAGATTTTTGTATAAATTGATAGTTTTCGATTGGGTTGAGTTCCTTTGGTATATATTAATGATGTTAAACTGGTTTTGGTTAGATTCGGAGCAATCAGGAGCCAATTCGAGGGGAAAGAGCATAGCGGACTAGTGTTGTGTCCCGGTGGAGGTAAGTAATGGTTATAAATCTTGTCCTGAGGGTATGAAACCCCGGACTACATATTTCTCACTGATTTTAGAATGGTTCACATGTCGGATGATGAGTATATTGCGCGCACTGATTTTTGGATTGGACTAGGTCCTCTCCGCGACAACTAATGAGTTGCATCTTTTACTCAAAACCTTAGGTTAAATTATGTTCTAAAGATTGTTGAAATATTTGGGCTATAAGCCGTGTTTGGGGCCTCGTGCCGATCTGTTTAGACCCCTTGGGGGATTTTTACTACTGTTTTCCTCACTATTTATTGATGATTTCACTCAGCCACATTATGCTTACTGTTTTCGAAACTCAACCTGATTTACACTACTTTGAGATTTAAAAATGATGTTTTGGGTCGAGAACCCTGTTTTACTGATTCACCCGAGAAGCTTTTTGAGTGGTACTGCTGAGTGAGGACGAGGTCCTGATTGTGAGGATATGGTACGCCATGAGGTGGCTTGATATTAGCTCTTGGGATGAGGGAGCCCCTCTGGAGTCTAAACACACCTCAGTGAGCGCACAGAGTGCCGAGTGCCGAGTGCCGAGTGATTGGGAGGCATGAGTGACTGTGAGGTGCTGAGTGAGTGATTATGAGTGACTGTGAGGCATGCCTGATAGGCTGATTATGATATATGTTTTTCCCGAGGGTCTACTTATGATTTTACTACTTTCACTCTGAACTTATGAAATATGTTTTGCCCGAGGGGGACTCTATATGATTCATTTCATTTTCATACTAAATCTTTCAGTTTGAAGTTGTTAAAAATATGCATTATTCAAAGGACTTTTCTGAAGTTGGTTTTAAGGCATGATGATTTCATATATCTATGTTTATACTGTTGGAAAGAAAGGCTGTGCATATTGTGAATTGATGACATTGATTTCTATGTGATTTCTTGCCGCTTAGACTTGATTTATTTTCATTACTACTGAGTTGGCGTACTCACATTAGTCCCTGCACCCCTGTGTACAGATTCAGGTGTAGATATCGAGCATTAGCCATTTATTCCGTGTGGAGCCGGATTGCGGATATAGAGGTAGCTGTTCAGAGTCCGCAACATCTCTATTTTCCCTTCTTGTTGTATCTAGCTATTTATTCGGAGGTTTTGTATTATAATAGTATACCTTTGGCTTATTTTCCTTAGATGCTCATGACATGTTGGCTCCGGGTTTTGGGGTTGGTGGCACTGTTATTTGGCCTAATGTATTTAGTAAACTCTGTATATTTTACGAAATGCTTGATATTGATTGGGATTTTGAAAGAAATTATGAGTGTGATTATTGGCTTGCCTAGTTCCATGATAGGTTCCATCACAACCGGTTTAGGATTTGGGGTCGTGACAGTTTGGTACTAGAGCCCAGGTTATATAGGACTCAACGGCCATGTGCAGGTTTAGTAGAGTCTTGCGGATCGGTACGGAGACGTCTGTACTTATCTTCGAGAGGCTGCCGAACTTTTAGGAAACATTTCCATCTTTCTTAAACTCTTTCATGCTAATCTATTGATTCTGGAAATCTGAACTTATGTTGTTTCATTCTCTCACAGATGGTGAGGACACGCAATACCGATTAGAGTGACCAGCCACCGGCTAGATCAGCGAGAGTTCGAGGCCGCGGTCGAGGCCGTGGTAGAGGTAGGGGGCTAGCCCGCGCAGTAGCCGGGAAAGTACCACAGGATCCCATTATCGAACAGGATCAAGTTCCCGCCAATGGTGTTCCAGCGTGACAGGCTCAGGCACCGGCAGTGCCTATGGTTATTCCGGGTCTTCAGGAGACCCTGTCTCAGATATTGACAGTGTGCACCAGTTTGGCTCAGGTAGTCGCCATGTCTTCTACTGCCACCACAGCTCAGGTCGGGGGAGGCAATCAGACTCCAGCTACTCGGGCACCTGAGCAGGCTGCACAGGGTATTCAGGCACTAGGAGCAGCCCCAGCTCATCGTGTTGCTCCGGTCCAGGATTATGTGGTCCTTGCTATGCCTGAGGACGAGCAACGCAGGTTGGAGAGATTCAGCAGACTTCAGCCTCCGACTTTTAGCTGTACAGTGGGTGAGGATGCCCAGAGTTTTTTAGATAAGTGCTAGAGGATACTACTACTGCGGGTATTTTAGAGACCAGTAGGGTCTCATTTGTTACATTTCAGTTTGCGGGTGCTGCCTTTACTTGGTGGGAGTCATTCGCGAGGCGTAGGCCAGATGGTTCAGCACCTCTCACCTGGCAACAATTCTCCACGATCTTTTTGTAGAAGTATGTTCCTCAGTCCCACAGAGAGGAGCAGCGCAGGCAGTTTGAGCAACTGCACCAGGGAGCGTTATCAGTTACTCAGTACGCGATGAGGTTTTCTGAGTTGGCTAGGCATGCTTCTGAGATTGTCCCTACTGATAGGTAAAGGGTGAGGAGGTTTGTAGATGGTCTTTCTTATCAGCTTCAGTTATTTATGACTCGGGAGAGAGTATTGGGTGCTTCATTCGAGTAGGTTGTTAACATATCTTGAGATATTGAGTCCGTTTTCCACCAGGAGCGGGAGGAGAAGGAGGCCAAGAAGCCTCATGGTTCGGTCAGTTCTAGTGGTGCCCCCTTCAAGGGACCATTTTATCAGGGTAGGGACCGTTCATTCAAGCCTCCTCAGTCAGGCCGCCCAACATATAGTGGTGCATCTTTGGGGCATGGGCCACGTGGTTCTCAGTCAAGCCGTACTTCATTTGGTGCCCTTCCAGCTCAGAGTGCAGCTCGAGCATCCCCACTTCAGAGTTCTTCTATGCATGAGTCTTCCAGTGGTCGTTCGGGTGCTAGGGGTTTCTATCAATCCCATCCTCTAGCTCTAGGGCGTTGTTTTGAGTGTGAAGAGTTCGGGAACGTGTGGAGGCAGTATCCCCGCCGTTCTGGTGGATCTTCTTAGTAGAGGGGCTAGCTCTCGACTTCATCTCTAGTTGCTTCACCACCCGCCCAGGCACCCATGGGTGGTATTCAGTCAGCCAGAGGCCACCCTAGAGGAGGAGGTCGAGCAAGGGGAGGTCAAGCTCGCATGTATGCTTTTCCAGACAGGCCAGATGCTATGGCCTTAGATGCCGTGATCGCATGTATTATCTCAGTCTGTTGCCGAGATGACTTGGCTTTATTTGACCCTGGTTCTACATATTCCTATGTTTATTCAAATTTTGCCCGTTTTCTGGATGTGCCCCGTGAGTCTCTAGTCACCTCTGTTCATGTGTCGACTCCGGTGGTCGATACTGTTGTTGTGGACCGTGTGTATCGGTCGTGCATGATATCTATTGGGGGTCTTTAGACCCGAGTGGACCTACTGTTACTCAGCATGGTCGATTTTGACGTGATATTGGGCATGGATTGGTTATCTCCGTGTCATGTTGTTCTTGATTATCAAGCTAAGACCGTGACCTTAGCTATGCCAGAGTGTCCGAGGGTTGGGTGGAGAGGTTCTTCTGAGTATATGCCTAGTAGGGTGATTTCCTACCTGAAGGCTCAGCGCATGGTTGAGAAAGGGTGTTTATCTTATTTGGCCTTTGTGAGGGATCGTCAGTGGTGAGACTCCCGCTATGGATTCAGTTCCTGTGGTCCGTGACTTTCCGGATGTGTTTCCTGCAGACTTGCCAATCATGCCACCTGACACGGATATTGATTTTGGTATTGACTTGGTGTCATGCTCCCAGCCTATTTCTATTCCACCTTATCGTATGTCACCAGCGGAACTAAGGAATTGAAGGAGAAGCTTCAAGAACTCCTGGATAAGGTGTTCATTCGGCCTAGTGTGTCACTTTGGGGTGCACCGGTGTTTTTCGTGAAGAAGAAGGATGGGTCCATGCGTATGTTTATTGATTATCGGCAGCTGAACAGGGTTATGGTGAATAATCGGTATCCCTTCCCCGCATTAATGATTTGTTTGACCAACTTCAGGGAGCCAAAGTGTTTTCCAAGATTGACTTGAGATCTGGGTATCATCAGTTGAAGATTCGAGATTCTGACATTCCGAAGACTGCTTTCAGGACTAGATATGGTCATTATGAGTTCTTGGTTATGTCATTTGGGCAGACCAATGCCCCAGATGTGTTCATGCAATTGATGAACATCGTGTTTCAACCTTACCTTGATTCCTTCGTCATTGTGTTCATTGATAACATCCTAGTTTATTCTTGTAGCCAGGAAGAGCATGCTCAGCATTTGAGAGTTGTGTTACAGAGGTTGAGGGAGGAGAAACTTTATGAAAAATTCTCCAATTGTGAGTTTTGGCTTGGTTAGGTAGCTTTCTTCGGGCACGTGGTGTCTAGTGAGGGTATTCAGGTTGATCCGAAGAAGATAGAGGCGTGCAGAGTTGGCCCAGACCGTCCTCAACCACAAAGATTAGGAGTTTCCTTGGTTTGGCGGGATATTACCGTCGCTTTGTGGAGGGATTATCTTCTATTGCTTCGCCTTTGACCAGATTGACCCAGAAGGGTGCTCCATTCAGATGGTCTGATGAGTGTGAGGAGAGATTTCAGAAGCTCAAGTCAGCATTGACTACAGCTCCGGTACTAGTTTTGCCTGCTGGTTCGAGTTTTTACACAGTCTATTGTGATTCTTCTAGGGTTGGTTTGGGAGCGGTATTGATGTAGGACGGTAGGGTGATTGCCTATGCGTCTAGACAGTTGAAGGTGCACGAGAAGAATTATCCAGTGCATAATCTTGAGTTACCTGCCATTGTTCATGCCTTGAAGATTTGGCGGCATTATTTGTATGGAGTGTAGTGTGAGATTTTCACTGATTATCGTAGTTTGCAGTATTTGTTGAGGCAGAAGGACTTGAATTTGCGTCAGAGGAGATGGTTAGAGCTTCTCAAGGATTATGACCTCACTATCTTATATCATCCGGGGAAGGCCAATGTAGTGGCCGATGCCTTGAGTCGCGGAGCAGAGAGTTTGGGGAGTCTAGCCTACCTTCCAGTAGCAGAGCGGCCATTAGCCCTTGATGTTTAGGCCTTAGCGGGTCCGTTGGTGAGATTGGATCTATCAGAGCCCCCACGGGTGTTGGCTTGTGTAGCCTCCAGGTCTTCTCTTTACGATCAGATTAGAGTACGCTAGTATGATAATCCACATTTGCTTGTTCTTCAGGAAAGGGCCCGTCGTGGTGATGCCAGGGATGTGGTTATTGGTGATGATGGGGTCATGAGGATGCAGGGACGGATTTGCGTGCCCAATGTAAATGGGCTTCGAGATTTGATTCTAGCAGAGGCTCATAGTTCGCGGTAATCCATCCATTCGGGTGCCGCGAAGATCTATCAGGATTTGAGGCAACAATATTGGTAGAGGAGGATGAAGAAGGACATTGTGGAGTTTGTGGCTCGGTGTCTCAACTGTCTGCAGGTCAAGTATGAGCACCAGAGACCAGGTGGATTTCTTTAGAGGTTTGATATTCCGGAGTGGAAGTGGGAGCGAATCACCATGGACTTCATAGTTGGACTCCCACGGACTTCGAGGAGGTTTGATGCTATATGGGTTATTGTGGATTGGCTGACCAAGTCCCCGCACTTCATTCCTGTTTGTACTACTTAATCTCCGGTGAGGTTAGCTGAGATTTATATCAGGGAGATTGTTCGATTGCATGGGGTTCCAATTTCTATCATTTCCGGCAGAGGTACTCAGTTCACATCTCAGTTTTGGAGAGCCCTACAGAGAGAGTTGGGTACTTAGGTCAAGTTGAGCACAACGTTTCATCCTCAGACCGACGGGTAGTCGGAGTGTTCCATTCATATTTTGGAGGATATGTTGCGTGTTTGTGTGATTCATTTTGGTAGTTCAGATGGCTCCGTATGAGGATTTATATGGTAGGAGGTGTAGATCTCCGGTTGGTTGGTTTGAGCCGGGCGAGGCTAGGCTATTGAGCACAGACTTGGTTCAGGATGCATTCGGTAAGGCGAAATTGATTCAGGAGCGGCTTTGCACGGCGCAGTCTAGGAAGAAGAGTTATGCAGACCGGAAGGCCCGAGATATGTCTTTCATGGTTGGGGATAAGGTGTTGCTAAAGTTATCGCCCATGAAGGGTGTTATGAGATTCGGGAAGAGGAAGAAGTTGAGTCTCAGGTTCATTGGGCCATTTGAGGTGCTTCAGAGGGTTGGGGAGGTGGCTTATAGGCTTGCTATGCCTCCTAGTTTATCGTGTATTCATCCAGTATTCCATGTTTCGATGCTACGGAAGTATGTTGGTGACCCTTCCCATGTTTTGGACTTCAGCACGGTTCAGCTGGAGGGTGATATGTCATATGAGGTAGAGCCAGTGGTTATTTTGGGTCGACAGGTCAGGAAGTTAAGGTCAAAGGATATAGTTTCAGTGAAGGTTCAGTGGAGAGGGCAGCCGGTAGAGGATGCCACCTGGGAGACCGAGCGGGAGATGCGGGACAGATATCCTCACTTAGTTGAGACTCAAGGTATGTTTCTAGACTCATTCGAGCACGAACGTTTGTTTAAGAGGGGGAGGATGTAACGACCCGACCGGTCGTTCCGTGAGATTTACCCCGTTTCCCCTATTTCTGCATTTGTTATATATTGCTAGCCTATTTTTTTTTGTGTTGGGTCAGTTGGATTGGGTCCGGAGTGGTCATGATGAGAATTGAGGCATTTAGTCTCCTAAAGTAGCCTAAAAGTTGAGAAAGTCAACTGAGAGTTGACTTATTGGTGAACGACCTCGGAATGCAGATTTTATGGCTCGAATAGCTTCGTTAGTTTTTTTGGACTTAAGAATGTGTTCAAAATGAAGTTTTGATGTCCGGCGTAGAATTAGGCTTGAATTGGCGAAAGTTAGTTTTTGGCGATTTTCGGTCGGCAGTGGAAAATAGGCTACGGGGTCAGAATGGAATTCCGGAAGTTGGAATCAGAATGGAATTTCGAAAGTTGGAACAAGTCCGTAATGTCATTTTCAGTATGTGTGCAAAATTTCAGGTCAATCAGAGGTGTTTTGGTTGGTTTCGGCGTAGTTGGCGAAATTTGGAAGTTTCAAAGTTCATAGGCTTGAATTTGATGTAATTTTGGTGTTTTCGTGTCATTTTTGGTGTTTCGAAGGCTCGACTAAGTTGGAATAATGCTATGGGGTGTGTTGGTATGTTTGGTTGGGGCCCCGAGGGGCTCTGGATTGATTTCGGATGGTTGGCGGGGTTTTAAACTAGGAAATTTGCAGCAATTAGTTGCTGGTGTTGACCGCACCTGCGGATGGGTAGCCGCAAGTGAGATGTTGCAGGTGCAGAAGTCTGTGCGCAGGTGCGAAAGGAGGCTAGGCAAGGGAAATTCGCAGGTGCGAATAGATAGCCGCACCTGCAAAGCCGCAGGTGCGGAGGATTGGCCGCAGGTGCGAAAATTGGTCCGTTAGTGGGATTCCGCAGGTGCGCACCTGGGAACGCTGGTGCGGGTCCGCAGGTGGGATTAAGTGTCTGCAGGTGCGGAATGGCTGGGCAGAACAATATAAAAAGGGGCCTCCATGAAATTTGTTTCATTCGACCATTTTTGCATGCGGGATGAGCTCTTTTGGAGGCAAATTGAAGAGGGAATTCGTGGTTCTTCAGTGAAAAAGTAAGTTCTCGAGTTATTAAAATCGTTTCTATGCTATTTTTGTTCGGATTAGGCTTGTAAATTGGAGGACTAAAGTAGGAAAAAGTTGGGAAGAATGGGTGGAGAATTGGAATTTTCTTTTGAGGATTTGAGTGGGCAATTGTGGTCCGATTATAATGTTCTTGGTATGTATAGAATCGTGGGAGGACGAGGATTCTAGTGATGCAAATTTTATCGAATTCCAAGACGTGGGCCTGGGGCTCAGGTTTGGGCTGAACTTCGAGATTTTTATATAAATTGATAGTTTTCGATTGGGTTGAGTTCATTTGGTATATATTAATGATGTTAAACTGGTTTTGGCTAGATTCGGAGCAATCAGGAGCCAATTAGAGGGGCAAGAGCATAGCGGAATAGTGTTGTGGACCGATGGATGTAAGTAATGGTTATAAATCTTGTCCTGAGGGTATGAAACCCCGGACTACATATTCTTCACTGATTTTAGAATGGCGCACATGTCAGATGACGAGTATGTGGTGCGCATTGATTTTTGGATTGGACTAGGTCCTCTCCGCGACAACTAATGAGTTGTATGTTTTACTCAAACCTTATGTTAAATTATGTTCTAAAGATTGTTGAAATATTTGGGCTATAGGCCGTGTTTGGGGCCTCGTGCCGATCTGTTTAGACCCCTTGGGGGATTTTTACTGCTGTTTTCCACACTATTTACTGATGATTTTACTCAGCCACATTGTGCTTACTTTTTTTGAAACTCGGCCTGGTTTACACTACTTTGAGATTTAAAAATGACGTTTTGGGTCGAGAAACCTGTTTTACTAATTCGCCCGAGGGGCTTTTTGAGTGGTACTGCTGAGTGAGGCTGATGGCCTGATTGTGAGGATATGATACGCCATGAGGTGGCTTGATATTAGCTCTTGGACTGAAGGAGCCCCTCCGGAGTCTGCACACACCCCCATTGAGCGCACAGAGTGCCGAGTACCGAGTGCCCAGTGACGAGTAATTGGGAGGCATGAGTGACTGTGAGGTGCTGCGCGACTGATTATGAGTGACTGTGAGGCATGCCCGAGGGGCTGATTATGATACATGTTTTTCCCGAGGGGCTACTTATGATTTTACTACTTTCACTCTGAACTTATGAAATATGTTTTTCCCGATGGAGCCTCTATATGATTCATTTCATTTTCAAAATCTTTCGGTTTGAAGTTGTTAAAAATATTTATTCTTCAAAGGACTTTTCTGAAGTTGGTTTTAAGGCATGATGATTTCATATATCTATGTTTATACTATTGGAAAGAAACGTTGTGCATATTGTGAATTGATGACATTGATTTCTATGTGATTTCTTGCCGCTTAGACTTGATTTATTTTCATTACTACTGAGTTGGCGTACTCACATTACTCCCTGCACTCCTGTGTGCTGATTCAGGTGCAGATACCAAGCATTAGCCATTTATTCCATGCGGAGCCGGATTGCGGGATATAGAGGTACTTGTTCAGCATCCGTAGCATCTCTGTTTTCCCTTATTTTCGTATCTAGCTATTTATTCGGAGGTTTTGTATTATAATAGTATACCTTTGGATTATTTTCCTTAGATGCTCATGACATGTTGGCTCCGGGTTTTGGGGTTGGTGGCACTGTTATTTCGCCTTATGTATTTAGTAAATTCTGTATATTTTTTGAAATGCTTGAAATTTGATTGGGATTTTGAAAGAAATTATGAACATGTGATATTGGCTAGCCTAGTTCCAGGATAGGCTCCATCACAGCCGTTTTAGGATTTGGGGTCGTGACACCTCATCGATTTCTACGTCTAAAACTTGGATTATTAGAGGAAAATTTGGCTGTTTGTCTACAACTTAAGAGAGTATAAATTGGGGATTTGGGAGCCGATTTGGAATCAGTTTTAGAATCTAATTATATATGTTGGACTCATGGGGTGATGGGTAGTCAAAATCTAGCCCTTGACTCGAGTTTTGACCATATGGGCGCGGATTGACTTTTGTTGACTTTTGGAGATTTGATTAAAGATCAAAGATCTATTGTTTGTGGTTGTTTCCTATGGGTGTGTTTGACGTTATTGAGTTGTTTTGGCTATATTTTAGCCGGTCAGAGGTGGTATCCAAAGGAGAGGCAATTTTAGAGGGTTGATTTAGCCCGTTTGAGGTAAGTATCTTGCTTAATCTTGTGTGATGGAATAACCATTAGGATTGGACCTTATTTGTATAATTATAATATATGTAAAGTGACATATATGCAAGATATCGAGCATATATGTGGGTGCAATGTATGGAAAATGACCAGAGTTGATTCTAGGATTCTATTATTGACTAGTTTGATTATATGCTCTCTATGATTCATGTGTAATCCTTCGTATGACTATGTTGTCTTATCCTTTCATGCTAGAGATCATGTTTTAGGATTATTATCTCCTAAATAGTCAAGATGGGCATTTGTGGATTCATTATTAAATTAATTTAGCCGTAATCATTGCTTATATCTTGAGCACACATCTGCACTTTATTATTTTCATGTCCTTGTGCACTTTATTGATGGATTCTGAGAGTATGTTTTTTGAGAATAATTTGTTATCTTGAATTGTTATGATTATGGAACATGTGGACATATTAGGCATATTGTTTGGGTGTTGGCAAAATATATCTTCAGTGCGAATATAGTTAATGTTATGATGTATGGGGTGTAAGGGTGGCATCCTTGATATTCAAGATGTATGGAGAATAAGGGCATCATTCTTGATTATGATATTGTTATTGATATAGCACGAGGTATTTTCCATGTATCGTGTGGATATGGATCCATCCCTTAGGGTCACCCTCTTATATTTCTCTCTTGATGGCGTACACGCATATTGGGAGTTTGTCTTATGTACCTTTGTATTGACTTTGTTGGAGCTTTATTCTGCTGTTTATGATGATCTTAGACTTATTATATCATATTTCACTATTTTTATATTATTATGCGATAGGCTTACCTAGTCTTGGAAGTTAGGTACCATCACCATCTTTTTTGGGATTTTGGGTTGTGATAGGAGAATTTGGTCATGTGAGGAAGCATTACCTTAGGCTTGGTAGAGCCACAGCTCGACTGATTTCTCAGTCGGTGATTCTCGCACTAGTTGCTTCACCCCCTGGCCACTCAGCTAGAAGGGGAGGATATGCAGCGAGAGATCTCCCTAGTGGAGGGGTTCAAATTGGTAAAGGTTCGACAAGTGATGGTCAGGGCCGTTGATATGCTTTCCAAGAAGGCTCGAGGTAGTGGCCTCAGATGTTGTGACCACATGTTTGGTTATAGTATGTCATAGAGATGCTTCTATGTTGTCTGATCTGTTGTCTACTTATATATTTCATCATATTTGCTCCTTATTTGGATATGCCTCATATTTCTCTTGATATTCCTATTCAGGTATCTACACTTGTTAGTGATTTTATTATGGCGGATCTTGTATGGTTACTATTGGGGGTTAAGAGACTAAGGTTGATCTTGTATTGCTGAATATGGTAGATTTTGATGTAATTTTGGGTATGGATTGGCTATCTTCGTATCATGATATTCTTGTTTTTTATGCTAAGATTGTGTAATGTGCTATTCTTAAATTACCAAGGTTAGAATGGAGGTGTTCTCTTGGTCATACCCCTAGTAGGTTGATTTCATTTCTAAAGGCTTTGTGAATGGTTGAGAAGTGATATTTAGCGTATCTGGCTTTTGTTAGGGATACTAGTGTCGAGACTCCTACTATTGATTCAATTCTAGTAGTACGGGAGTTTCCAGATGTGTTTCCCGCTGACCAACCAGTCATGCCACCTGATAGGGATATTGATTTTGGTATGAATTTGGGCACTTAGTCCATATATATTCCCCCACACCATATCTCTCCAGCTAAGTTGAAGGAGCAGTTGCAAGATTTGTTGGATAAGGGATTCATTAGGCTGAGTGTTTGATGCAGGACTGTAGGGTAATTGTCTATGTGTCACGCCAGTTGAAACTGCATGAGAATAAATTATTCGGTTCATGATTTGGAATTAGCAGCTATTGTGCATGCACTTAAGATTTTGATGCATTACTTGTATGGTGAGTCATGTGAGGTTTACACTGATCATCAGAGTCTTCAGCATTTGTTCAAGTAGAAGGATTCGAATTTGAGACAACAAAGGTGGTCAGAGTTGTCGAAGGATCACGATATCACTATCTTGTATCATCCGAGTAGGGCAAATATGGTAGAAGATGCTTTGAGTAGGAAGATGGGTAGTATGGGAAGTTTGACATTTGTTTAGGCTTCATATAGGCCTTTGTCTATGGATGTTCAGGCTTTGGCCAACAAATTTATTAGTTTGGATATTTTTGAAACTAGTAGAGTTAGTGCTTGTGTTGTTGAACAATCGTCCTTGTTTGAGCACATTAAGACTCGTCAGTATGATGATACCCATTTGTTTGTCCATAAGGAAACAGTGTTGCTATGCGGTACTAAGGAGGAAATCACCGGGGATGATGGTATATTGTGACTTCAGGGTCGAATTTATGTTCCTAATGTGGATGGTTTGAAGGAATTGATCCTTGAGAAGGATCATATTTTGAGGTATTCTACATCTAGCCGCTACGTAGATGTAGCGTGATTTGAAGTAGCATTATTGGTGGCAAAGGATGAAGAAGGACATTGTTGGACATGTTGCATGGTGTTTGAATTGTCAGCAGGTCATGTATGAGGACCAGAAATAAAGTGGTTTGACTCAAACAATGGTTATACTTGAGATGGACTTTGTGGTAGGATTGCGATGGACCTTGAGGAAGTTACATGATCGCTGGGTCATTGTGATAGATTGAATAATTTTTCACATTTCATTATGATGATGATTTCTTACACTTCAGAGAAGTTGGATCAGATCTACATCAGAGAGGTTCTCTGTTTGCATGGTGTTCCTATTTCAATAATTTCGGATCGGGGTACCAAGTTCAAATTGTACTTTTGGAGAGTTATTCAACGGGAGTTGGGCATGTAGGTGGATCTTAACACTCCACTCATCCACAAACGTATGGGTAGTCCGAGCAAACTATTTGGATCCTTAAGGATATGTTGAGAGCATGTGCTATTGATTTTGGAGCCCATTAGGCTCAGCTCCTACCATTGTCGGAGTTTTCTTACAACGTAACTACTAGTCATATTAAGATGGCTTTGTATGAGGATATATATTTTAGATGGTGTTGTTCTCCGGTTGATTGGTTTGAGCTTGGTGAAGCTAGGTTATTGGGTACTAGTTTGGTTCGTGATGCTTTGGAGAAGGTGAAGTTGATTCAGAAGTGGCTTCATACAGCGCAATGCAGGGAGAAGAGTTGTGATGAGAGGAAGGTTCGTGTTGTTTATTTCATGGAAGATCAAAAGGTTCTTCTTAGAGGTTCTCCTATAAAGGGAATGATGACATTTTGGAAGAAGCGCAAGTTGGCCCTAGATTTATTGATCCATTTGAGGTTTTAGAGAGAGTTGGTGAGGTAGCGTATAAGCTTTCTTTGCCAACCAGCTTGTTAGGTGTTATTCTGTTATTTCATGTTTCCATGTTTCAAAAGTATCATAAAGAAAAGTCACATGTTTTGGATTTTAGTTCTATGCAGTTGGGTGAGAATATGACGTATAAAGAAGAGCCAGTGCACATTTTGGACAGGTAGGTTCGGAAGTTGAGATCGAATGAGATTGCATCAGTGAAGGTCCAATAGAGAGGTCAATTGATCGTGGAAGCGACTTGAGAGACCAAGAATGTCATGTGGAGCAGATGTTCTCATAGTTTTGGCATTTCATATATGATTCTATACCATTCGAGGATGAACATTTATTTGGGGGGGGGGGGGCGAATATACGACCTAGTCGGTTGTTCTAAGTATTAGAGCTTCGTTCCTTTATTTGATGCTTTTTATATGTTTGTTTGATGTTTTATGGATTATGGGAATGGTTAGTTTGGTTTCATAAATGTTTGGAGAGAAACAGAACATTTAGTTCCATTTTTGGAAGCATAAGTTGTAAGAGTTTACCGACGTATAACTTTTGAGTAAATAATCCTGGATTGTTGATTTAAGGGTTGCTATAGGTTTGTATGGTGATTTTGGACTTGTATGTATTTTCAGATTTAATTTTGGATGTTCCTAGAATATTATGACTTTATTTGTCAAAAGTTGCCAATTTGAAGATTTGGAGACTTCTTAAGTTTCACTGGTAGTTGACTTTTGGGATAACGAGCTCCGATTGTGATTTTAAGATCTTGGATATGTCCTAATTGTTGAAATGAACTTTTTTACAAAGTTTGGTTATTATCTGGAGTTTCTAAGTAGGATTCAGATGCATTCAGAGAAGTTGGAAAGTTTGAAAGTTAAGGAATGGACTTGATCTTCGATTCTTGATTTTATTGTTAATTTTGATGTTTCGAGCCTTGGGATAAGATTGGAAAAGGTATTCAGACTTGTTGATCTAAATGGGCGTGAACTCGGGGGCCTTGTGTGAGTTTCAGGGTGGTTTCGGACCATGTTGACCCACAATGGGGTTGTTTGTGTTGCTGGTGTCTGATGCACCGCACCCGCGAGGGATGCTGCAAAGGTTGCACCTGCGGTGTTCTGTTTGCACGTGGTCAGGCCTAGGGAAATCACACATGGGGAGGTCCTGGTTGCATATGCTAGTTCGCATGTGCAAAAGAAGGCATACATATGCGAAGGTTGGTCAAGCCTGGGAAGTCGCAGATGCGGAGGTTTTAGTTGCACCTGCGAGTCTGCATTTGCGGTGCTTTTGATCGCAAACTTGAATGTGGTTCTCGGGATAGAGGTTTGCAGATGCGCAACATGTGTCATAGATGCATTGGTCATATCTGTGGCTAGGTGTCCGCAGATGCGAGAATGTCTGATAGGGTGTTATATTTCGAGTTTTAACTCATTTTCACCATTTTTGTGTTTCAGAGCTCTGGAAGAGGCAATATTTAAAGAGATTTTCACTACAATTTTGAGGGCAGGTCATTTCTACTTGGATCTGATTATATATATTGGTTCTCCATGGATTCGTACGCTAAAAATATGGAATTTTAAAATAAAATTTGAGGGGTTTTGTCTAAAACCTATGAGAGTATAATTTGAGGTTTTGAGAACTGATTGGGACCCGATTTTAAAATCTAATCATATATTTGGACTCATGGGAATATGGGTAGTCGAGATCTACCCCATGAATCGAGTTTTGACCATGTGGGCCTGGGGTTAACTTTTGCTGACTTTTTTTTTATTAAAGATTGAAGATTTATTGTTTGGAGTCGATTTCTGTAACTTTGTTTGACATTACTGAGTTATATTAGACTAGATTTAAATTGTTTGGTGTTGGATTTTATGGAAAGGCGATTGTTGTTTATCGAAGCTAGCCGGGGAGAGGTAAATCTCTTATCTATCCTTGTAAAAGGAAATTATCCTCATATGTGATATATTTACTACTTGTTGCTTGATTTAGGTACCACGTACATGCGAGGTGACGAGTGTATATGCATAGCTAGGTTATGAATGTAGACACGTAATTTTTGACCCTCCCCGAGATATTATACGTCTTAGGGTTTAATATTTACTTTAGGCCTAATATCGTTATTTTAACTAGTTTTAACTCTTTTACTTTAT
Source organism: Nicotiana paniculata (assembly GCA_005239505.1). NCBI lineage: Eukaryota > Viridiplantae > Streptophyta > Magnoliopsida > Solanales > Solanaceae > Nicotiana > Nicotiana paniculata. The sequence goes on from ML340362.1 coordinate 142,389, forward strand.
TTTATCACAAAAATTGAAAATTACAAAATTAGTTCCATATTTCTCTATTTAATTCACGTATTAGGTATTTTTAGAAGGATATATTACTTTGAACCAATTTTATTTTAGTACAATCTTTGAAAATACCAAATATAGTTTCAACTTTAATTTTTAGTTTTATTTTAAATATAATAATTTATTAAAATAAATTAAGAGTTATTTTATATTTTCTTATAATTATTTTAGAAGTAAATTAAATTTTGAGTTCTTACTTAGCCCAATTTTATAGAATTTTTTTAGCCCAAATTGGACTCTTGCAAGAGGCCCAAGTTAGAACCTTAAAACCTAACCCTAGGCTTCATCTACTAAAAAAAAACTTTGAACACCAAAAGACCCAGGGAGAAAAAAAAGAGTCATTTCACTCCACCTGACTGCCGCCGCTCAACAACCCCTCAACCTTTATCTGCCGCCTAAACCTCCAGCCCCATCGGACAACCATCGGACCTAGAGCCTTACACACAAAACCATAACAGCGCCACCTGAATGGATCTTCTTCAACCTAAAACCCCACCCAGAAGCCGCCTCCTCCTCCCTCACGCCCCTCACGCTGGCAGCTACAACTCCATTCTCGCCGCCTCATCACCCTTCCTCTACAAACCGCCGCCGCCGCCACCCTAACTCCATCATCACACAACTGCATACCCAACCCTCATCTCTCTCACCTTTCAGCCGCTACTGTTCTTCTTTCCCCTCGTCTTTCTGTTCCTCTACTACTGTTGCGACGGGGGGTGACAAACCTGACCATATAAAAACTTTTTCCGGTAGCTCATTTTTAATCCATGTGAAATCTGTGTTCATTTGTGTGTCAAGGTTGCTGTCTGAGTTTCGAGGTTCGCGGAGTAGTTTCCTGCGGCTGCTGTTTGCCGTCTCTGTTCGTGCTGTGATTTGCTCGTTTTTGGCTTAAGGGTTGTGTATAACTTTCGAGTATCAAAGGAAATTTGATAACTCCTTTTGAGGTTCATTTCTAACTTTGATCTCGCTTTGGATTATGTGTGTGTGTGCCCATGATTGATTTTTGATGACATGAATGCTATTTGTTTGTTCTCGATATGTAACTCGTTAGTTGATTTAATAGTGGAGCTTCTTTTTTAATCCAAGCTCACTAACTCATTGATAATATGATATGGCCTAGGGACTAAACTTTATTTGAAAAGATGTGTGTAATATATGATCTATTTGTGAGTTGATGTTGGGAATTAGATTGAAAGTTAAAAATGGATTTGCTATCATATGGTTACTAGTAGAAACACTTCTGGTTAGGTAAGTCTCTTGAACATAATTGTACAATCGATAATTGGCATGGCTTTGTGAAGGAAATTTGATTAGAAACATAGAAGGTCTTGGGTATGGTAAAATCAGAGCAGATGCGGTTTGGTACCAGAATTGAACAAAAGTTTAGGATTATCATGTCTATTATTTTACTTACCCTTTTTCGAATGTCCGTTAGAAACATGTTTAGGCCGACCACACCTGGGTAGGCAAATCTTTAGGATTTTGTTTGAATTTTGAGGCCAGCCCTTTAGTTTATTATGGTTTCATCAGGGTAATGCCCCGAAGAGTTTGTATATATTTTGTTCCGGAGAATGCCCCGTAGTATTCTGTAATTGAAAGACGGAAGCAGGACTCATAATACTTTTACTCTTGTTTTATTTTTATTTTTATTTTTATTTTGTTTTATTAGGTGGGGACGACCTCGAGCCTCTTATGTGTTTATTTTCCGTTTACGTGTTTTTGCCTCAATTTGAATATTTTTAAAGCCGACTTGATCATGTAGGCAACCGTATTAGTTACGAGACTCGGGGAATGCCTAACACTTTCTCCCCGAGTCAACTGAACCCCTTTACCCAAATCTCTGGTGCGGACTTAGTTTGGAGTCCAAAGTGTTTTAAGAGGAAAAATTATTTTTAGAAACGGTGACCTGACACACCGAAATAAATGTCAGGTGGCGACTCTGAGTTAATCCTTCAAAACACAACCTGTTGTCACTTTCAAAGTTTAAAAACCCTTTCGAACTTTCCCAAATCTTTTTATCGTATTTTAAGAGGGTTTGGTGAGTTTTTGTTTTAAAAAAAAGGGTGTGACATCTCTGGTGACTCTGCTGGGGAGTTGCAGGTTCGAGCCAGTACTTGATCTTGATGACTTTTAGGATGTTCGATTGAGGTTTTATTTGTTTTGTTTGCTTTATCTAATTTTTATTTTGTTTATTTTGGTTTGTTATTTGCTAGTTGCTTATTTGTTTATAGTTTTTCCTTTATGTGTTACTGTTCTGTAAACTGTCATCATTTGCATAACCATGCGTCTTCTTTCTGCAACAAGTCTTCTGGAGTAAGTTTGAGTGTACACGGCCTTTTTATGAGTCACCCGTGTCTTTAGGGGGGGGGGGTGGCGTGGGAGCGTGGAGTGGGCGGACAGCTAGAGCAGCCGCCATCGACCACGTGCCGCCTCGAATTGCCTTGTCTAGTGAACCCTCAACCTTAGGTCAGCCTTTAGGTCATTTTTATTTGCATCATATCATTTAGACCTAGTAGGGATCGGTCCTAGGTACCGTGTCTTTTTGCAGGAGGCCTATCCAAATTTTGTCAAAATGGGCCCATGGCCCAAAAGGACATTCAATCATCCCTATGTGATACATGTTGCATTTCTGAGGGTAGAAAGGTCATTTGGCTGGTTAATATTTGGGAAAGAAGGGTGAAAAATGAAGCAAGTAGGGCCCAATTATATTTTTCATTCACAACATTTTCAAGAAAAAGACAAAAAATAAATCAAAAAATCCAAAAAGATTTTACAGTTTTCCATCATTTTTCAAAAAAAAAAAAAAGAAGAGAAAATCCAAATAGATTTTACAGCTTTCTATCATTTTCCAAAAATCAAAAAAAAAAAGAGAAAAGAAAATTCAAAAAGATTTTGCATGTTTTATCATTTTGTTTTTTTAAAAAAAAGAAAGGAACAAAAAATATGCTTTTCCAAATTAGTCATTTTTTCCCTTCCACATCCCATCTTCCCGAACTACGCAAACCTGATTCTTGTCTTTCGGGGCGAGATACGTAGGCAGCCGACATAGGGTCCGGTCTTCCTAGTGTGTCATAGGTTCTTGGCTTCGCGGGGTCTTAGCCGAATCTTGCATGTTTAGCCACATTTGGTCACATAGGTTGTTGTTCAAAATGAGGTTTTTTCCTCAAAGTGTCTTGTTATCCAATGTCTTAGAGCCCTAAGTCCATAACAAGGAGTTCTCTCAATTTTAAGGTCCATTCCTGGTCCAATTTACGTGTCTAGTCACTTCTGCCCACACCGACCATTTTTGCAAAATAGGTCATTTTCGCAAAAGAGGTTCAATGACCCATGTCTTAGGATGTTGAGTTCACAACTAGGTGTCATATTACCTTAAGGTACGTCCTTTTGAGTTTGCATCTTTAGCCACTTCTGGCCATTCCAACCGTTTTTGCAAAATGGGTCATTTCTGCAAATTAATTTTGAGCCATGATTATTGGGAGTCTGAAGCCATAAAGGCTTATTGGGGCATTTTCCACGTCTTTGAGGTCACTTTTGTTGAGTTTTGCATTAATATCCATCCTTGACCACATAAGCTGTTTTGCAAAAATAGCCCAATCATGTCTTGCATGTGTCCAATAGGAGGTGTCTTGGGTCACTGATCTATTTGGTCTTATTTTCTCATTCAGGTATGGAGCCATGTAACAGATCTCGAGCATGATAGACGCCCAGGACCGTTGCCTTCAGGAGCTATTTGAAGAGACTTTTTAGTTTGAGTCTGTTTTATATTATTTCTTACTTTCTAGTACTAGTAGTACTCAGTCTTTTAGTTGGTCTCACAATTTATCGTAGTATAGTCGAGTTTGTCAAGTCTCTTGTCACCATATTTCTTGTTTTGTATTTGAAAAACCAAAAAAAATTTAAATGAAAAACTCAGAAAGATTTTTATTTTTATTTTAGTTTATTTTATCCATTATTTTTTCCAGAACTACGCTTGGTCTGATTCATGTGGAACATGATACGTAGGAAACCTACATAGGGTTAGATCAAATCATTAAATCATGTTTAAAAAAAATAAAGAAAAAATGAAAAAGAAAAGAAAAAAAAAGGAAAATGAATTTAATCATAAAGGAGAGAGAGGAAGGAAAATGAGCAAACTGGGATGATGCATATGACCCTACGACCCTCAAAGCCATTTTAGAACTGTTAATTGTTGCTAGGTGCATTGCACGCAATGTGAAATTATTATTGTAAATGCCCTAACGCTAACACAGTGGCTTTGTTCTGTTTTTCCCTATCACCAATTAAGTTTTCAGGAAGGTGGTTAGTTTGTTGGCATCCTGGAAAGTCATCCCTACAACACTAGGTCAAAGCGCCAGATAGTCATGAATACCAAAGAAACAGACACAAGAGTTGTGGACTCGCCGAGGGAAACTGTTGAGTCAGAATCGGAACTGAAAGAGGAGATCCATAGGGTAAAACATCAGATGGCAGAAATGTATTAGGCCTGGGTTAGGGGACACCCTCCACCTTCATTCCCTACCAGTTATGAAGAAAACCATGCTTTCATTCCACCACTATCCCGAGCTCAAATGCCCAACACCGTTGACCTTTCCCCACAACATGCACCAGGCTTCATCCCTTACCACTCCTATCCCGGCACTTCGTCACATAATTTTCATGCCCCACCAACCAAAACAACTTCATACCCTGCTCCAACATCTGCTCCCATTTTTGTACCTCCTTCACCAGCTACTCCGCCTTGTTCCTCTAGCGAGACTGTGTTCAAAGTCCCTAGTGCCCAACGCTATGATCCAGAACCAATTTTCAAGGTCTCAAATCCATACTCTTATGCTCCCCGTTTTGAGCCTCCCAGTGAAACTGGAAAGCTTGCTAAGACATTAGGGCATGATGAGATATCCAGAAAGCTAAAAGATATTTGTCTGTCTGCGGGGGTTAAAATGCCAAAGTTTAACTCATATGATGGGCGGTGAGATCCAATAGCCCATTTGAAGGGTTATTGCAGTGAAATGAGAAGTGTTTGCGGGAAAGATGAATTGTTGATGACATATTTCAGTGAGAGTTTGAGTGGAGAAGCCTTGGAGTGGTATACACGTCAGGATGTCAGTAAGTGTCATGCGTGGGATGACATGGCTCAAGATTTTGTTCGGCACTAGCAGTACAATGTAGAATTATCCCTGACCGCTCCTCCCTATCTTAGATAGAAAATAAACCCGAGGGAAGTTTTGGCTTAGATGGAATGAACAAGTTGCTCAGGTCAGTCTTCCGATTGATAAAAAAGATGTTTCTAAACCCCGCCAACAACAGGATCCAGTGAGCATTCCTGCTAAACACTTTCATCCTCAATACCGAGCTCATGGATATCCTCGTACTCCATATAATCCTCACCAATTCTACTGTCCTCGAAAAAATCCCAAAAGTCATACCTCACATCCCCAGTACTCTATCCACAATGCACCATCGTATTCTCCACACCCACGAAACCCGCAACGGCTTGCACCGCCTCCACAAATGTCCTACTCACCTCCACAAGCATGTCAACCACCTACCCGAAAGAGGTTCTAACCAAGGCCGGAGTACAAAATGAGAAGGCAGCAGCAGAGAGAAAAGTCTTTCACTCCTATTGAAGATTCATATGCCAGTCTATTCCAAAGGCTGAGGCAATTGGATATGTTGAAGCCGATTCAGATAAAAATGTCGAATCCCCTTCCAAAGAATTTTGACTTCTCTCAAAGGTGTTCATATTGTTATAATGCCTCGGGGCACAACATAGAAAAGTGTTGGCATCTAAAAAGAGCAGTCCAGAAGTTTATTGATGCAGGTGACATTATCGTGCAAAATCCAAATGCAGCAGATACTAGAAAAAGACCATTGCCTGTTCATAATGAGACGCATAGGGTGGGCAGGATTTGTGTGGAAAAGGAATATGAGAACTCTTCTGAATCCCTTGGAGGGCCACTTACTGCAAAGTGTTCAGCGCTATCAGTCTCGGTTCCAAAGGTTGATCTTAAGAACGAGTTGGAAAAAGGGACCCAAAAGTTATTTGATGAGGTCAACGTGATGGAGACTTGTGGAGGTTCTGTTAACATTGACGTGGAGCACAATGGCTAAAATGTTGAGCTTGGTGATTGGTAAGACACTATTTTCTTGGATAGCCAAGAAGGAGTTTTGGTGGTTTATTTTGTTGTAATTTCTGTTGTTCGAGTTATTTCAGGGTTGTAATCTGGATATGGTCTTGTGGCTCAAACCCTTCTTCTTCTTATTTTTCCTAGGTCGTTTTATTGTATTAACTCGTCTAGTGTTATGTAGTATTGTTCCAGGGTTGTAACCCACATCTGTTTTGCTTGTTTTGTTCAAAACCTTTTCACCGTTTGTCTAATGCAATCTCCTATTTTCTGTTAGTTCTAATATGTTTTTGTTTAGGTCACTTTTCATTTTATAGTTCTTTTCATGCTGACTCTAGTGACATGACCTGCACATATAATTCTCAGCCTGGTCTTGAAAGTTAGTTTAATCATGAAGCAATGAAACAATTTTGAATATGATATAAGGGTGCATTTGAGGAAACACGTAAAGATTCACTCATTCTGAGATAACCTAAAGCTTGAATTGAGTGAAACTGAGGCAGTCAGTCTGGGAAATCAAGAGGCTGATGAAAGCATGCAATAAGGGAATGCTTCTCAAGTAGTTTGAGGTAGATCGGTCAGTGCTGAAATGCATTCTTCCATATCAAGATAAGGCTGAGTCAACCTGCTTTGGACTGGCAAGAGTTATTCATTGGAACAAAGGTATCACCCGTCGACACTTTTTGTATGAGTTGATGCCATCAATAGATACTATGTATGATTTCTTTGCTTATCTTCAATTTCATGCTTGTACTTGGCATTTTTAAAGTTTGGTATGACGAAGGCATTTTATTCTGCTATCCCAAAACACTTTTATCTTTTGCTGCCCCTCTTGAGCCTTAATGTGTTTTGTTTCATACCCCTATTTTGGAATCAGAAGTAGAGTTAGAAACTGGAAAAAGAAAAAGAAAAAGAAAAAGAAAAAGAAAAAGAGAAGACGAAGAAAAAGAAAGAAAAAAAGAGAACAAAGAAAAAAAGAAAGAAAAAAAAAGGAAAAAAAGAAAGAAAGATGAAAAAAATCAGGTCAGGTTGGAACTACGTTCGACCTGATTCCTTTTAAGGATACGTAGGCAGCCTCACTCTGAGGTTCGGTCCCAATAAAAAAAAAATCCAAAAAAAAATTCAAAAAAGAATTCCCAGACCAAGAAAGTGGGGCAGAAGTTTTAATTTTGGCCAAAAGATCTGATTCCAAAAGTTTTAATTTTGAACACTTTCATCATAAATTATTTTGAGCCTTCATGACACCCTTTCTTTCCAACCCTGTCCAAAAGCCTACATTAAGGTCCAAAGAAAGACCTTCCGACCAATATGCGAGGTGACGAGTGTATATGCATAGCTAGGTTATGACTGTGGACACATAATTTTTGACCCTCCCCGAGATATTATACGTCTTAACGTTTAATATTTAGTTTAGGCCTAATATCGTTATTTTAACTAGTTTTAACTCTTTTACTTTATTTTATCAAAAAAATTGAAAATTACAAAAATAGTTCCATATTTCTCTATTTAATTCACGTATTAGGTATTTTTAGAAGGATATATTACTTTGAACCTATTTTATTTTAGTATAATCTTTGAAAATACCAAATATAGTTTCAACTTTAATTTTTAGTTTTATTTTAAATATAATAATTTATTAAAATCAATTAAGAGTTATTTTATATTTTCTTATAATTATTCTAGAAGTAAATTAAATTTTTAGTTGTTACTTAGCCCAATTTTATAGAATTGTTTTAGCCCAAATTAGACTCTTGCAAGAGGCCCAAGTTAGAACCTTAAGACCTAACCCTAGGCTTCATCTTCTAAAAAAAACGTTGAACACCAAAAGACCTAGGGAGAACAAAAAGATCCGTCTCACTCCACCTGACTGCCGCCACTCAAAAACCCCTCAACCTTTATCAGCCACCTAAACCTCCAGCCCCATCGGACAACCATCAGACCTAGAGCCTTACACACAAAACCATAACAGCCCCCCCTGAACGGATCTTCTTCAACCTAAAACCTCACCCAGAAGCCGCCTCCTCCTCCTTCACGCCCCTCACGCCGGCAGCTACAACTCCACTTTTTCCGCCTCATCACCTTTCCTCTACAAAACCGCCGTCGCTGGCCACCCTAACTCCATCATCACACAGCTGCATACCCAGCCCTCATCTCTCTCACCTTTCAGCCGCTGTTGTTCGTCTTTCCCCTCGTCTTTCTGTTCCTCTGTTACTGTTGCGACGGGGGTTGACAAACCTGAACATATACAAACTTTTTCCGGTAGCTCATTTTTAATCCATGTGAAATCTGTGTTCATTTGCGTGTCAAGGTTGTCGTCTGAGTTTCGAGGTTCGCGGAGTAGTTTCCTGTGGATGCTGTTTGCCGTCTCTGTTCGTGCTGCGATTTTCTCGATTTTGGCTTAAGGGTTGTGTATAATTTTCGAGTATCAAAGGAAATTTTATAATTCCTTTTGAGGTTCATTTCTAACTTTGCTCTCGCTTTAGATTATGTGTGTGTGTGCCCATGATTGATTTTTGATGACATGAATGCTATTTGTTCGTTCTCGATATGTAACTCGTCAATTGATTTAATAGTTGAGCTTTTTCTTTAATCCAAGCTCACTAACTCGTTGATAATGTGATATGGAATAGGGACTAAACTTGATTTGAAAAGATGTATGTAATATATGATCTATTTGTGAGTTGATGTTGGGAATTAGATTGAAAGTTAAATATGGATTTGCTATCATGTGGTTACTAGTAGAAACACTTCTATTTTGGTAAGTGTCTTGAACATAATTTTACAATCGAGAATTGACATGGCTTTGTGAAGGAAATTTGATTAGAAACATAGAAGGTCTTGGGTTGGGTAAAAGCAGAGCATATGCGGTTTGGTACCAAAATTGAACAAAAGTTTAGGATTATCATGTCTATTATTTTACTTACCCTTTTTCGAATGTCCGTTAGAAACATGTTTAGGCCGACCACACCTGGGTAGGCAAATCTTTAGGATTTTGTTTGAATTTTGAGGTCAGCCCTTTAATTTATTATGGTTTCATCAGGGGAATGCTCCGAAGAGTTTGTATATATTTTGTTCCAGAGAATGCCCCGTAGTATTCTATAATTGAAAGCCAGAAGCAGGACTCGTAGTACTTTTACTCTTGTATTATTCTTATTTTTATTTTATTTTTATTTTTATTTTGTTTTATTAGGTGGGGACGACTTCGAGCCTCTTGTGTGTTTATTTTTCTTTTACGTGTTTTACCTCAATTTGAATATTTTTAAAGACGACTTGATCATGTAGGCAACCGTATTAGTTACGGGACTCGGGGAATGCCTAACACCTTCTCCCCGAGTCAACTGAACCCCCTTACCCGAATCTCTGGTGCGGACTTAGTTTGAAGTCCAAAGTGTTTTAAAAGGAAAAATTATTTTTAGAAACGGTGACTTGACACACCGAAACAATGTCAGGTGGCGACTCTGAGTTAATCCTTCAAAACACAACCTGTTGTCACTTTCAAAATTTAAAAAACCTTTCGAACTTTCCCAAATATTTTTATCGTATTTTAAGAGGGTTTAGTGAGTTATAATATGCTGTATTTGGAAAAATGTGGATTTGTTATCCATGTTTCATTGATTCTATGACTACGTGATGACCCATAAATATGATTTAGAAGCATGCTTAAGGTTATGACTTGTTGAATTAGGCATAATGAACTTGAGCCACCACTGGAGCTGCAAACAGCTTTTACTGAAGCACCTCTAGTATGAGCACGAGTATCTACAGGTGATCCACCTCTCGCGAGAGCTTTTGTACGTGCCTTGGCCTGAGCTCTAGCCCTTTCCTGGCCCCTACCTCTCATGGGTCTAGCCTGTGGTACTGGCTCCTGCTCAATAGTTGCCGAGGTGTGTGTCCTCACCATCCGTGAGAGCATAAAAAGTACGGATTCAAACTTTAAGACGAAATAAAGTCACACAATAAGAAACAAAAGAAATAGAAGTTCCTAAAATGCCATGTAACCTCTCAAAAATAAGTATATATGTCTCCACACCGATCCACAAGCTCTACTAGAAACGATCATGACTTGTGAGACCTGTGAAACCTAGACTCGGATACCAACTTGTCACAATCCAAATCCATGAGGTTGTGATGGCACCTAATCCAATCCCCTACACGAACCAATAGAAGCAAAACCCATACATAAAAATGTAAAACTAGAATAAGTCACAATAAAGCTTTATCGCAACACACGTCAGAATGTAATAATAAGTGCAAAATCAACCATAATTACCTTTAGGAACATGTGTCAGAATGTTATAAGCGCTAAGAGTAAAAAAATACATAAATCTCAGGAATACATTATTTTCTGAACAAGATAACCTTATTATATCACTTAGATGTGAAAAATGCCTTCTTTCAACGGGACTCACATGAGGAGGTGTATATAGAGATAGCACCCGGATATGGAATGAAATATTTAGAACCATCAATGATTTGTGAACCGCAGATTCTTACTTCTTGCCCCTTATTTAAAATTCAGACAAAGCCTCGATCGATATGAGAAGCTTTACCTCAAGTCTCTAAAGTAATCAGCTACTGAGCTCACTAAAGGTCGTGATGGCACCTAAGGTCGTGATGGCACCTAGCCTCCAAGACTATGTAACCCAATCACATAATAATATTTCAAACAACAGACAAGATATAATATGTTCGAAATAACATAAATAGCGGAATAAGAATTCAATAGCTAATACAAAGATACCATAATACCAAATTTCCGAAACCAGGTAGTTTAGAGTCATGAGCTCTAAATCCGAACACAAGAGAAGTCTCAATAGTACAATACTGTCTGAATGTATAATTAACAGTATAAAATGAATGGAAGGGGACACCAAGGGTCTGCAGTGGTGATGCAGCTCTACCTTGAAACCTCTCTATCAACAATAGTACTCACTCCTTAGATCTGCTGCCTCCAATGCTCGGATCTACACAAAAATGTGCAGAAGTTTAGTATGAGTACGTGATAATGTATACTCAATAAGTATCAAGACTAGCCTTGGTAAAGTAGTGGCGAGATTCAAGTTATGTGATACTTACTAATCAAAGATATATATAGATAAATAAAATAACTTTCACCAACAATATGACAAGATGCAATATCTTCAATTATCAAATCAAGAGTTAACAACTCAACATAGATCAAACAATCTTGACAATCAAGTCATCCAAAAATAACAGAGGCATAGAGTAGCTTGTTAGAATTCAACATAAAAGAACGTAAAATGCATAATAAGGCATAAAAGATCCCCTTGCACAATCAAATCTTCCACCTTTATGCTCAAAACTCTACATCACAAAATTCTATATCAGAATATTCCAACATAGATCAAACAATCTTGACAGTCAAGTCATCCAAAAATAACAGAGGCATAGAGTAGCTTGTTAGAATTCAACATAAAAGAACGTAAAATGCATAATAAGGCATAAAAGATCCCCTTGCACAGTAAAATCTTCCACCTTTATGCTCAAAACTCAACATCACAAAATTCTATATCAGAATATTCCAGCATCAGTCAATTTACCATAAATATTCGTGTATGCCATCAAGAGAGAAACATGAGATGGCGACCCTGGGGGGGGGGATACAAATCCACACGCTGCACAGTATAACATACCCGTGCAAAATAATAGCAATTATATCATAGACACATGACAAAGACCTCGTGCCATAATATCATTAACACCGCAATATCCACATAGAAGAGACCTCGTGCCAACACCAAATCAATCCGCTCAATATGTCCATATGTGCCATAAACATAACAATCCAAGATAGCAATTCATCATAAAAGAGACACATGCTCATAATCCAGCGATAACATAATAATAATAAAGTGCAGATATGTGCTCAAGATATGAAGTATGACTACGGCTACATCAATTATAGTAACAATCCCACAATAGAATATCTTGGTAATTAGGAGATAATAATCCTAAACATGATCTCTAGCATGAAAGGATAAGTTCATGTGGTAATACAAATATCAAACATGTATCATAGAGAGAACACAACTATAGTAAGGCATAATATAAGCCTACAGTCTAATCCGATCATAAATCACTCATAGCACCCATGTATATGCTCGTTACCTCACATACACATCGCTTTTCACATATTTCAATTAGACAAATAGGGTAAAATCCTAAGGATTATTCCCTCACACAAGATTAGGAAAGATACTTACCTTAACAAGCCCAAATCGACCTTCGAATATTACCTTTCCCTTAGAAATCACCTCCAACCGGCTCGAATCTAGCCAAAAATAACTCAAACGTCAAATAAATCTATAGCAATCAATTCCAAACAATACAAATTCAACTTTTATTCCATTCTCAAAATGTCAACAAAAGTCAACTGAGGCCCACATAGTCAAAACTTGAGTCAAGTAGTAGATCCCGACTATACATAACCCCACGGGTCAAAAGATGTGTTTATATTCCAAAATCAAGTCCAAATCACTAGCTCAAAACCTCAATTATCACTCTCTATATTTGTAGGAAATCCCCCAAATCTACCTTAAAATTCCATATTTTGGGTATTAATAATCCATGTAGATTCTTGAAATAGCACCACAAATAAGTAGAAATCACTTACCCCAAAGTCATGTATGAAAATCTCCAAGAAAAATTTCCCCTCTCCAAGTCTAGGGATCAAAATGTGAAGAATGGGCTAAAATACCGAAATACAACACTTAAATGCACTACACATGTGTACTCTTTGCGAACACGACACGTACCTCGCATTTGGGAAGCATAACATCTGCCCCTGCCCAAAACGCACTTCGCAAACCCGAAGTAGCCCTCAAAAATGTGAAGTTCAAATAGCCCATCCTTCCGTGAACGCGATCAAGTCCTCTCGAATGAGAAGGCCAAAACCCCCAGCTCCTACTCTCCTTTGCGATCGTAACCCTCCTGCCGCGAACGCGAAGAAACAACTCACCGGCCATCACAAAAGCGACCTCCCAGGCACGAACGCCAAGAACAAATCCTCCAAATCTCCAAATTCTTCATTGCAAATGCGAGGCTCCCCTCGCGAATGCTACACTAGCAAAATTAGCCAACTGCAAACATACTCCGGGTGCGTCAAAACTCACTCGAGCCACTTGTCACCCTGCCCAATCATACCAACAAGTCCATAAATACTACCAGGACCTATCCAAATCCTCCAAACATATACGATAACAACACATCAACAAATTAAAGATCAAAATGCAAGTTGAACTTCTCTTGAGTTTAGGAACTTCTAAACTTCAAACCAAGCGCATAAATCAAGCCTAACCAATCCAGATTACATCCAAACTTTGCACACAAGTTCTAAGTAATAATACAAACCTATTCTAAGTTCTGGAACAACAATATGAAGAAGATATCATCAAAGTCAACTCCCGGTTAAATTTATGAACTCTCTAAACCTTCAAATAGCGAAAATTTGGCAAATAGAACCAAAATATCCTACGAACATCCAAATCAAAATCCAAAAACACAACTAAGTCCAGAATCTCCATATGAACCTATTGCAACCATCAAAGTATGAACCTATTGAAATCATCAAATCACCAATCCGAGTTCATTTACACAAAAATCAAGCTTTGGTCAATTTTTACAACTTAAGCTTCTAACAATAAAACTAATTGTACCAATTCACTCCCAAACCTTCCAGGAACTAAGTTAACCATCCCCGCAAGTCACAAAATAACAAAAAAGCATACGGGAAATATTAAATAGGGAAACGAAGCTCAAATAAATAAAATGACCGGCCAGATCATTACTTTCTCTCCCTCTTAAGCAAATGGTCGTCCTCGAACACGTTAAGAATCATATCTGAAATGCCAAAAAGGTGAGGACATACGCTTCATATATCATGCTCGGTCTCCCATATCGCTTCCTTGACCGGTTGACCTCTCCATTGAACATTCACTGACACAATCTTCTTAGATCTGAGCTTCCGAACCTGCCTATCCAAAATGACCATGGTCTCTTCCTCATAATCCATATTATCATCTAATCGCAGTGTACTGAAGTCCTAAACATATGACTTATCTTCAACATAATTTCGGAGCATATAAACATGAAATACCATATGAACTCCCGAAAGAGTAGGAGGAAAAACCAATCTATAAGCCACCTCACCAACTCTCTCCAACACCTCAAATGGGCCAATATACCTCAAGCTCAACTTGACCTTCTTCCTAAAACTCATCACGTCTTGCATAGGCCAAATGTAAGAAGAACCTTCTCACCATCCATGAAAGACACATCACGAACCTTTCTGTGAGCATAACTCTTCTGCCTGGACTGAATTGTGTGAAGCCTCTCCTGAATCAACTTCACCTTCTGCAAAGAATCACAAACCAAGCCCATGGCCAGCAACCTAGCCTCTCCAGGCTCAAACTAACCAATCCTAGAACGATACTTCCTCCCATACAAGCACTCATACGAAGCCATCTGGATACTAGACTGGTAGCAGTTGTTGTAGGCAAACTCTGCTAATGGTAAAATTGATCCCACTGGCCCACGAAATCAAGTATGCTTGCCCTCAACATATCCTTAAGGATCTGAATGGTCCACTCAGACTACCCATCCATCTGAGGGTGAAATGCAGTACTTAACTCCACCTGCATGTCCAAATTACACTGAACAACACTCTAAAAGCACGAGATAAACTGAGTGTCATTTTCTGAGATGATATAGATAGGTACACCATGCAAACAAAAAATCTCTCTGATGTAAATTTGTGCTAACTTCTCTGAAGTGTGAGAAGTCAAAATACGCATTGACATGGTCAAACGATGAACCATGACGTGTATGGCATCAAAATTCCTCAAAGTTTATGGCAAACCTACCACAAAGTCATATTGCTAAGATCTACTTCCACTTCAGTGTATCAATCTTCTAAGCAAACCACCTAGTCTTTGTTGCTTATACTAGACTTGTTGATAATTCAAACACCGTGAAACATGCCCAACAATGACCTTCTTCATCCTTCACCACCAATAATGCTGCTTCAAGTCATGATTCATCTTCGTAGGACCTGGGTGAATAAAATACTACAAAATATGAGCCTTCTCAAGAATCAACACTCTCAAGCCATCGATATTAGGAACACAAATCCGACCCTGGAGTTGAAATACGCCACCATCACCAATAGTCACCTCATTGTACCATGTCCCTAAGGACAAGCAAATATGGTCATCATTCGAGCAAGCCTTAATTCACTCAAACAAGGATGACTATGAAACAACACAAGTAAGGACTCTACTCGGCTCAGAAATATCCAATATCACCAACCTAGTGGCCAACTCCTGAACATCCATAGCTAGAGGCCTCTCCGCGACTAGAATGAATGCCAAACTCCACATACTCTCTGCCTTTATACTCAAGGAATCTACTTCTACATTAGCCTTACTCGGATGATACATAGTAGTGATATCATAATCCTTCAACAACTCCAACCACCTTCGCTACCTCGAATTCAAATTTCTCTGCTTAAACAAATGTTGAAGACTCAGATGATCCATATATACTTCACAAGACACTCCATATAAGTAATGTCTAAATCTTGAGCGCGTGCACAATAACTTCTAACTCCAAATCATGAACCAGGTAGTCTGCTCATCGAGCTTCAACTGGCATGGCACACATGCAATTAATCTACCCTTCTACATCAACACCACACCAATACCAACACGTAAAGCGTCACAATACATCGTATATGATCTTGAATTCATAGGTAATACTAATACTGGGGTTGTCAAAGCAGTATTGAGCTTTTGAAAGCTCTCCTCACACTCGTCAGACCATCTGAACAAAGTGCCTTCTAAGTCAATTTGGCAAATGGAGCTGCAATAGATGAGAAACACTCCATAAAATAGTAACCAACCAAACCTAGAAAACTCTTGATATCTGTGGCTATATAAAGTCTAGGATAACTCAGAACCACCTCAATCTTCTTTTTATCCACTATGATACCCTCACTAACCACGTGGACCAAGAATGCCATTAAATCCAACTAGAACTCTCACTTGGAGAACTTGGCATACAACTTCTTCTCGCTCAGAATCTGAAGCACAATCCTCAAGTGCTACTCGTGCTCCTCCCTACTATGGAAATATACCAAGGTATCATCAATAAACACAATGGCAAAAGAATCCAAATAAGGCCGGAAAACAATCATCAAATGCATGAAAGATGTTGGGTATTAGTCAAACCAAATAACATCACGAAGAATCCATAATGCCCATAATGAGTCGTAAAAGTCATCTTAGGAATGTTCGAGGCCCTGATCTTCAACTGATGATACCCCAATCTGAAGTCGATCTTTGAGAATACTCTAGCATCCTGAGGCTGATCAAACAAATCATCAGTGCGATGTTGTGGATACTTTTTCCTGATGGTAACCTTATTCAATTTCGTATAATCAATACACAATTTCATGGAACTATCCTTCTTCTTCACAAATAATATCGGTGCACCCCAAGACGCAACACTTGGCCTGATGTAACCTTTATCCAACAACTCTTGCAACTATTCCTTCAACTCAACTAGAGCTATGCGATACGGTGGAATAGATATGGTCTGAGTTTCCATTGTCAAATCAATACAAAAATAAGTATTCCTATCGGGTGGCTTTCCCGGTAGGTTTGCTAGGAACACACCTTGAAACTCTCTCACTATGGGTACTGAATCAACCATAGGAGTATCAACATCGACATCTCTAACAAAGTTTAGTTATGCCAAAAACATCCTTCTCAACCATCCGTTGAGCTTTCAGAAGTGAAATTACCCTACTAGGAGCGTGGCCAAGTGAAGCCTTCCATTCCAATATTGGAAACCCCGGCAATAGCCAATGTCACGGTCTTAGCGTGACAAGCAATCATATCAAGAAATTTTAAACTTCAAACCAAGCATATGAATTAAGCCTAAACTATCCGGATTACATTCAAACTTTCCATACAAGTTTCAAGTAACAAAACCATCAAGACCCAATTTCCGCTCCGTTGGGTATCGTGATGGCACCTAGTCTTAGGGACTATGTAAGCCTAATATTTACTGAATAACAACCATGATTAAATAACATCTAACAAATTTTTTCAAATAGAAATCTCTATAAAATTTACAATTCCCAAAACCGGTAGTACAAGTCATAAGCTCTACAGAGTTTGCTACAAATTTCTAAATAAAGTTGTTTAGAAATAGGTAAAATAGTGTGAATACGAAATAGGAAGGTGACTCTGAAGCATGTGAATGCAGCAGCAGGTTTACCTTGAGTCTCCACATCAATAATCCGCACAGCTAGCTAATGATCAACTGACTTCGAAATACCTGGAACTGCACGAAAATGTGCAGAAGTGTAGTACGAGTACACCACAGCGGTACCCCGCAAATATAAAGACTAACCTCAGTGGAGTGGAGTAGTGACGAGGAACAGTCAAGACACCTACTGGACTAAAAAACTTGAACAAGTATAAGTATAGGAACAACAGATTATGATATCTACATAAAGACTACGCGAAATGGTAAATAATACGATAATTGCAGTAAGAAAGGAAAATAACAACTATCAGCGGAATACCATAATAATGATACAGTAGATGTACGGAAACACGATCTAAATCTGGTGATCACAATTAAATGACCGAAAAATAACAACTCAACAAAACAATCACTTTCACACTAGGTTTTAGCCAATAACCTCCCCGAGGTACCAAACTTCAGAATACTCACAACTCATGGGTCTTAATTCCTGAATCTTAACACTTAGCATCTTGTGCTCCCATTACAATCTATAACCGCACTAACGACCCAAGTGCCAAATAGAGTCATTCTCACATAAAAGACAAGTAAACAAGGGTGTGCTTCTATACTCAACAATATCAAGAAAACTTCTCAACCGATAAGAGTGCTTAACTACGTTTATGCTTGTGCAAGTGTCGTAATATACTTCATAGAAACTAGTAATTAAGGGAAACAAAATGGACATCACGTAGAATGTTTTCTCACAACTTTCTACAAGATAAATCTCACACAGGTAAGTGTACCACTACCCAAATATCAACAACAAGATTGCCCCCAGGCCATCACAAGTCATCATAAATCAATCCCTGACATAACCCACCTTGTTTTTGATACCCAATTTTGCCCTCACAAATTTTGTTTTATATACATACTTCCAAAATATCATTTGCATTATTATTAATTTACAAGATTTATACAAGCATTTTGTAATTTTTCATAATTTTCAGAGCTTTTTCCTTGCATTAAAATTACTTGAATATTTGCTAATTATTCCCTTAAATTATTTGTAATAAATCAATCATCTTAATTTGTTATTTTACACCTGCACACATGCTTTAAAATAATTTTATATCATTTCATATAAGTGTATCTATATTTTAGTTATTTATGTAATTTTTTCATACATAGGTACTTTTTATTACACCATTTGTGTCAAAATAGCATTTTATATTATTATAATGCTAAATTATTATTTTTAATTATTTTTATGCATAAAATAATATTTTTATTTATTTATTAAGTATTTTTATAAATTATTTTGGATAAATTCTGTGTATTTAAATGAAATCCCAGTTTTAAGTCCAATTTTCGAACCAAAATTGGCCTAATAATCTCAGTAGCCCAACCCAAACGACCCGTTACCTTCTGACCCACCCAGTTCCTATTTAATCCCGACCGTTGATCTCAAATGATCAACGACCTATAATAAATTACCTCCCCTTATATCCCCATAACCCCAAACCCCAAAGACCAAATACCCACCCCGTCGCCTCTGTACTCTCTCATCTCTCTTTTTCCCTCCTTCAGAAACCCTAGCCGCCTCCCCAATCTTCTCCAAATCCGAGTAAATTATGGATTCTCTTTGTGATTTATTTGCATTTTATGCGTTACCTCGTTGTTACTTGCAAGATTATGGTGTTACTTGGTACTTGCCTAAACTTGGCAAGTACCATCTCTCAAATTCGGTCCCCTTCGACTTCAATCGCTAAGATCTGAACAGTATCTCATCCATATACATGAAAGAATAGTTGATTTCTCATACCAGAAGACGAATTTTCAAATGTTGAACCCTAATTAGGGTTTGAATTTCGATTTCTTTCCTTTACCGGTTGCTTTTATGATTGCATGTATATTTTTCCTTCTCTTGTTTGTGTTCGATTGACTTCTTTCCTTATTTACTCGTCTGATTTAACTACTATATAAACCCCTCCCCTAAATCCCTTTGAACAGACTTTGGAATCACCTTATCACTGTTATTATTCTCACTGCTCTCCTCTTTCACTTACTCACTCACTCACTCTGTTACACTCGAATATTTTATAAAACTGTTGAATTCTGGGTCGGCTGAAAGACAAGGCCATTAAACGACCTCCTCCGGTGCAAGCACTGCTCGGAGCCCTTTCTCGAGGCTCTTGTGTACTCTGAAGCATCGGAGACCTGAGGTTCCTGCTATTAAGCTCTTTACTACTCTTTTGCCCATATAATTTGGCTACTAGTTAGTGTTTTTAACCCTTGCAATGTTAAATTTCTTTCTTTCTTTCTGTATACCTATATGTGTTTGAATTATATGAGCATGGTTTAATTGTGAATCCCTGATATTTCATTATTATGATAATGCGCAATACTCCTTTATCATCCTATGATAGTTGAACGCATGAGATAGCTTACTGCTTTGTCCTTAGCTTGTGTTAGGCTAGTATGCGTTATTCATTATGGCTTGCATTTTCTATGTTGGTTCCTTTGTTTTCTGAAATAAGTTATGTACCTCTAGCATCTGAGTATGTTTCAGTTTTGAGCTCCTATGCGTGCTTTTTGATATGAATCTAAATGTTTTGACTATATGTTGTTAGTTATAGAATTTCTTCATACGTTGCTTTGAATACCACCACAATTATATGGAAACCACCCCCCCACTTTGAATCAATCCTTTAATGCTAAGTCTTGTGTCTGATTGACTGTTCTTTGTATACTAGCCACAATTATATGAAACATTTCTTTAAGGTTTAATCTAAACATGTTTTCCTTGCTATCCTGATCCCTAGCATTACTTAGGATTTTAAGATAAACATTCCATTTCCCTCAACTATGAACTTGCTTCCTTGCGAATATGCCTCTGATTATGTCTTGATTCCCTGTTCTTTCAGTGATTACTTGGCCTGTCATAATATGTGTTTCAATGTTGCCTTTCTTTCTGATGAGAATTAACATATTTGTCTTATGATGCTTAGCCTAAATTATACTTATTAGGTCTCAATCTGTTAGTGTTAGTTTCTGTCAAACTTTGCAAACATGTTCCTCCCCCCTAATTCTCCCAATATGTGTTTGTTATGTTTTACTTTGCTAAATGTTGAAGTGCTACTGAACACAGTCTTGTGATCTACTTGATTAGTTGTTTTGTACGCTCAACTTGGCTATGTCTATTTTAAGTATAAGTACAAATGTAAATGAATTTTCCTTCAATTCGCTTCACTTATTCACTAGAAATTATGCCTATAGGATTTTTGATCATCTTATTCGTTATTATATCGCATTGATCACTAGAAATCCTGTTTATAGGACTAAGTATAAACAAAGTGAGTTCTAATCATCAACAGTTAGAGATCCTGCCTATAGGAAACAATTATTTGTTAATTGGTATTATTAGACTACTTAAGCACTGTTCCTGAGCGATGCTGTTAAGAAAATCTAGATAAGTATGTGACTCTTCCTAGCAGATTCTGTAATACCCAACTGCGTAGATCACCTAGGCATCACACATATAGGATTGGTAACCTAAAAGTTTCAACAATCAGCTTGCAATACCTGCATGCACTTGCTGCTTAAGTGTGGAGGTCAACGTGAGCCTTTAATTGCACGTATGTGAAATCCTTAGATATTTTTTCTGTCGCCTAGTTTTTTTACATTTTTAGAAGCCTAGATAAGGTTTAGATCCATCCAAATAGAGTTCCAAAACCTCCTGGACCATAGGTATAGGACGGGTAGTGCACGCGTAGGGCACGACATAGAATTGAATTAGAGCGCTTTTATGTAAACAACTTTAACATAGTAATCGGGTAGCAAGAGATGATAGTTTGTGCCCGTTGAATAATATGAGTAACACCCCATATCGATGGAGTTACGAAATATTATTCATGTTGCACGGGGTTATCACGACCCGATTCACCATCCGAAGGTGTCGTGACGACATCTAGTCTCTACGACTAGGTAAGCCTACTATAAGGGAGAAACTGAAATAAAACACAAGAAATAATAGGGGAAAAGGGCAATGATATAAATAACATACTGGCCGCTCGGCTCATACAAAATATAACTCCCCAAGACCCGGAATGCCACAGACAATCACAAGCTTCTAACAGTATTGTAGCTCTAACAAAAACTGGAAAGTACATAAGAAACTCTTTACAAGCTAGAATGCAAGGGGACTCGGAGGATTCTGCGGGCGTGGAAGAAATACCTTGCGGTCTCCTGGAATCAGCAACAACAACTAACCACGAGGATGATAGCTCGTACCTGGATCTGCACACGAAAAACATGTGCAGGAAAGGGCATGAGTACACCACATTTGGTACCCAGTAAGTACCAAGCCTAACTGTCACGACCCGATTTACCCTACGAAGGTGTCGTGATGGCACCTAGTCTCTACGACTAGGTAAGCCTACTATAAAGGGGAAAAATTGAAATGAAACACAGGAAATAAAGGGCATAAGGGTAATGACATAAATAACGTACTGACCGCTCGGCTCATACAAAAATATAACTTCCCAAAACCCGAAATGTCACAGAAAGTCACAAGCTTCTAACACTACTGTAGCTCTAACAAAAAAAGAGAGAACTGGAAAGTACATAAGAACATCTCTACAAGATAGAATGAAAGGAGACCCGGAGGATTCTCCGGACGCGGCATAAATATTTTGTAGTCTCCTAGAATTAGCAGTAGCGACTAACCACGAGGCCGATAGCTCATACCTGGATCTTCACACGAAAACATGTACAGGAAAGGACATGAGTACACCACATTTGGTACCCAGTAAGTGCCAAGCCTAACCCCAGTCAAGTAGTGACGAGGTCAGGTTAAGGCTCTACTGGATTTCTATACAATAGATTTAAAACAATACAAGGATAGGTAATGTATACAGTAAGCAGTTTAAGAAAAACACTATGAGTTCTACAGAAAAGAAAGTCCTCGGCTCAACACAATATATAACACAAAGTGGAATCTCCGGGGATATCGTCCCATAGTCCCAAATGATTATGCAGTACATGGGGATCTCCCGGAATACGTTTGTAGTCCCAAAATAAATATGCAGTACATGGGTATCTCCCAGAATACGTCCGTAGTCCCAAAGTAAATATGCAGTACATGGGGGATCTCTCGGAATACATCCGTAGTCCCAAAGTAAATATGTAGTACATGGGGATCTCCCGGAATACATTCTTAGTCCCAAAGTAAATATGCATTACAGGGGGATCTCCAGGAATACGTCAATTTAAATATGCTATGCAGGATGAATGACAAGCATAACATCGAATTTACGCAATTTATATTAGTCGCAGATAAGGCAAATTAGCGCTTGAGTAAGCATGGAACACAGAAAATCAAGTAGGCAATTAAGCACGTAAGAATGTTTTTCTAATCTAGATTAAACAATACATCATATGAGAGCAACTTCATAGAAGAGAAAACAATTTATGTTTTAGTAAGGGAAAATGAGATTTTTGATATAAAGACCTGTGTACGTACTCGTCACCTCACATACACGGCGCCCATACAAAATTTAGCATCAAATATCCCAAGGGGAAAAACCCCAACACGAAATTAGGCAAGCCATTTACCTCGACTGCTCAAATCAACCCGGAATCACGTTCTTGCCACGAGTACCAAACTCCGAATGGCCAGAATTTATTCAAATAACTTTCATAATGTGAATATCACTACAAGCAACTAGTTTAACAAATATATTTGAAGCTAAAGCGCGAAATTAGGTAAATTCCCCAAAAAGTCTCCCAGGCCCACGACTCAGAATCGGGTGAAAGTCACAACTTCCGAACACCCATTCACTCATGAGTACACTCAACCAAAAATCATCAAAATCTGACGTCAAAATTTCACGCAAAACTCGGATTCTCAATTGGGGGACCTTTCTCTCATTTTCAAACACATTCCCATCATTTCTTCCTAATTAGATTGAAGAATTCACTATAAATTAATGAAATACAAGGGAAATAGGATTAGGAATCGTTACCTATTGATCTCCACTTCAAAATCCTCACAAAATCGCCAAATCCCGAGATCCAATTGATTTTATAAATTATAAAATCCAAACCCTCGAATTTCCTATTTCTGTCCAGCGATTTCCGCTTCTGCGGCCAATAGGACCGCACGTGCGGTTACGCACATGCGGAAAATGCATCGCAGGTGCGAAAACTCATTAATTGGGTTGGGGCTGCACCTGCGGTACCTGGGCCGCATCTGCGGTCCCGCACATACGGTCTCCCAGCCGCACCTGCAGACCCAACCGGCTTTGGGAAAATCTGCACCTGTGCAACCCCTTATCGCACCTGCGAGTCCGCACCTGCAGCTCCCATTCCGCAGGTGCGAGACACCAGAACCAGCAACTTCAGATATAGTCTTAAGTCACAAATCTTCCCGTTTGAGCATCCGAAACCCACTCGAGGACCCCGATACCTCAACAAGAACCACTAACCAGTCCTACAACCTCATACAAACTTAGTCGATCACTCAAATCACATCACATAACACAAAAACATGAATTAAACATAAATTCAAGGCTAAGAACTTAGCAAATTTCCGAAATCCATAACGATGTCGAACCTCGTCAAAACTAGTCTGATTGACCTCAAATTTGACACAGAGGTCATAAATGACATCACAAATATACACCCACTTCTGAAATTCCATTTCGAGTCGGATAATAAAATTTCACCTATCGTCCAAAATCACCGAAATTCCAACTTTCGCCAATTCAAGCCTAAATCCACTACACACCTTGAAAACACATTCCGGACGCGCTCCCAACCCCAAAATCACTCAACGGAGCTAACGGAGTCGACAAAATTCCATTCTGAATCCGTCTTCATACAGTTCCAACTACTGTCCGATTTCTAAGGCTTAATCTCATAATTAGGGACTAAGTGTCCCAAAACACTCCGAATTTCATAGCTAATCACTCCGGTAAGTCCCAATAGCAGGAAAAAAAACATGGGGAAAATAATTATTGGGGGATCGGGGCTCTAAATCTAATCACGATCGGCCATTGTTACATCCTCCCCCTCTTGAAACAATCGTTCGTCCTCAAGCGAGTATAGACACATACCTGAAGCTGCGAAAAGGTGAGGGTATTGGCTGCGCATATCCTGCTAGGTCTCCCAAGTCGCCTCCTCAACCAGCTGACCCCTCCACTGGACCTTTACTAATGCAATGCTCTTAGACCTGAGATTTCGGACCTGCCTATCCAAAATGGCTACTGGTTCCTCAACATAAGATTAATCCCTGTCCAACTGGACTGAGCTGAAATCCAATACATAAGTCGGATCACCATGATACTTCCGGAGCATAGACACGTGGAATACCGGATGAACTCCTGCTAGGCTGGGAGGCAAGGAAAGCTCATAAGCAACCTCCCGAACACGCCGCAATATCTAAAATGGACCAATGAACCTCGGAATCAACTTACCCTTCTTCCCGAACCTCATGACGCCCTTCATAGGCGATACTCGCAACAAAACTCGATCACCGGCCATAAATGCGAAATCGCGAACCTTCCGGTCTGAATAACTCTTCTGCCTGGACTGGGTTGTGTGAAGTCTCTCCTGAATCACCTTCACTTTGTCAGGCATCCTGTGCTAAATTTGTACCCAACAATCGGGCCTCGCCCGGCTCAAACCAACCCACTGGGGACCGGCACCATCTACCGTACAAAGCCTCATACAGTGCTATCTGAATACTGGACTAGTAACTGTTGTTGTAGGAAAACTCTACGAGTGACAAGAACTGATCCCATGACCCTCCAAACTCTATCACACAGGCGTGGAGCATATCGTCAAGAATCTGAATCGTCTGCTCGGACTGCCCGTCCGTCTGAGGGTGAAAGGCTGTGCTCAGCTCCTCCATGGTGCCCAACTCCTGTTGTACGGCCTCCAGAACCGTGATGTGAACTGTGTGCCTCTGTCTGAAATGATAGATACTGGAATACCGTGAAGGAGGATGATCTCTTTCATATAAATCTCAGCCAATCTCTCTAAAGAATAAGTGGTCAGCACCGGAATAAAATGAGCTGACTTGGTGAGTCGATCCACGATCACCCAAATAGCATCGAACTTTCTCAAAGTCCGCAAAATTTCAACTACGAAGTCCATGGTGATCCGTTCCCACTTCCACTCTGGAAGCTCAATTTGCTGAAGTAATCCTCCCGGTCTCTGATGTGCATATTTAACTTGCTGATAGTTGAGACACTTGGCCACAAATTCCACTATGTCTTTTTTCATCCTTCTCCACCAATAGTGTTGTCTCAGGTCCTAGTACATCTTCGCGGCACCCGGATGGATGGAGTACCGCGAGATATGGTCCTCCTCCAGAATCAAATCTCGAAGCCCATCTACATTGGGCAACAGATTCTCCCCTACATCCTCATCACACCATCATCATCTATAGACACGTCTCTGGCATCACCTCGTCGAACCCTGTTCTGAAGAACCAGAAGGTAGGGGTCGTCATACTGGCACTCTCTGATGCAGTCATAAAGAGAAGATCGATCAACTACACAAGTTAATACTCAGCTAGGCTCTGAAATATCCAACCTCACAAAATGGCTGGCTAAAGACTGAACATCCAAAGCTAAAGGCCTCTCAACTACTGGAAGATATGCCAAGCTCCCCAAAATCTTTGTCCGGCGACTCAAGACATCGGCCACTACATTGGCCTTCCCTGGATGGTATAATATAGTGATATCACAGTCGTTAAGTAGCTTCAACCACCTCCGGTGATGTAGGTTAAGGTCCTTCTGCCTGAAAAGGTGCTGCAAACTCCGATGATCAGTGAAAATCTCATAGGGAGCACTCTATAAATAATGACGCTAGATCTTAAGGGCGTGAATAATAGTTTCTAACTTGAGGTCATGAACGGGATAATTCTTCTCATGCACCTTCAACTACCTAAACGCGTAGGCAATCACCCTACCGTCCTGCATCAATACTGCTCCAAGGCCAATCCTCGAGGCATCACAGTAGACAGTGCAGGACCCCGAACCCGTAGGCAACACTAACACTGGGACCGTAGTCAAAGTTGTCTTGAGCTTTTGAAAGCTCTCCGCACGCTCCTCGGTCCACCTGAACGGAGTACCCTTATGGATCAGTCTGGGAATAGGTGCTGCAATAGATGAAAATCCCTCTACAAAGTGATGGTATTACCCTTCCAAACCTAGGAAACTACAGATCTCTGTAGCTGATGACGGTCTAGGCCAGCTCTGCACTGTCTTCACCTTCTTCGGATCTACCTTGATCCCATCACAAGACACTATGTGGCCCAAGAATGCCACTGAATCAAGCCAGAACTCACACTTGGAGAATTTTGCGTACAATCTCTTCTCCCTCAAAGTCTGAAGAACGGTCCTCAAGTGCTGCTCATGATCTTCCCGTGATCGGTAATACACCAGGATGTCATCAATAAACACAATGACGAAGGAGTCAAGATAAGGCCGGAACACACTGTGCATCAAATGCATAAAGGTTGTTGGGGCATTGGTCAACCCAAATGACATGACAAGAAACTCATAGTGACCATATCTGGTTCTGAAGGCAGTCCTCGGGATGCCCGGCTCCCGAATTTTTACCTGATGATAGCTAGATCGCAAGACAATATTGGAGAAAACTCCGGAACCCTGTAATTGGTCAAATAAATCATCAATGCGAGGCAACAGATACCTGTTCTTCACTGTAACCTTGTTCAGTTGCCGGTAATCAATGCACATATGCATAGAGCCATCCTTTTTCTTCACGAATAGCACTGGAGCACCCCAATGTGATACACTGGTCCTGATGAAACCCCTATCAAGCAACTCCTGTAACTGTTCCTTCAACTCCTTCAACTCAGGAGGATCCATACGGTAAGGAGGAATAAAAATGGGATGAGTGTTCGACAAGAAATCAATGTCGAAATCAATATCTCTGTCGGACGGCATACCCGGAAGATCAACTGGGAATACATCAGGAAAGTCCCTCACTACTGGAACTGACTCAACTGGAGGGGAATCAACACTGACATCTCTCACATAGGCCAAATACGCATCACACCCCTTCTTAACCATCCGCTGAGCCTTAAGAAATGAAATGACCCTGTGGAGAGTACACTCTAAGGTACCTCTCCACTCTAATCTCAGCAAGCCTGGCATAGCCAGCATCACGGTCTTAGCGTGACAACAAAGAATAGCATAATGGGGTGAAAACCAACCCATGCCCAAGATAACATCGAAATCTACCATGCTGAGTAATAACAAATCAACCATGGTCTCAAAACCACTAAGAGTAATCAAATACGACCGATATACACGGTCCACAACTAGAGAGTCTCCTACAGGAGTAGATACATAAACAGGGGAACTCAAAGAATCCCGAGATATCCCCAAATATGGAGCAAAATAAGAGGACACATATGAATACGTAGAGCCCGGGTCAAATAATATTGATGCATCCCTATGACAGACAGGGACAATACCTGTGATGACTTAATCTGAAGCAATGGCCTCGGCACGGGCTGGAAGAGCATAGTATCTGGCCTGGCCTCCCCCTCTAGGGCGACCTCTACCTCCCCGACCTCCACCTCGAGCAGGCTAAGGAGGTGGATTGGAAGCTGGGGCTGGAAGAATAGCTGGAGGACTCGGCGGAGCACGTGAAGGCTGATAATACTGTGGAGGTGCACCCCTCCTGGCCCTTGGGCAATCGCTAATTATGTGACAAGTGTCACCATACTCAAAACAACCCCTTGGAGGACGCTGCGACTGAGACTGAATAGGAACTGTCCTGCTGGGGTGGCCGGTAATAACACCTCGAACTGGAGGCATACTCGATACTGGCGGTACATAATAGGGCTCCTAAGGTCTAGGAGAAGCTGGAATATCACTGGTTGCTGGAAAAGCTGAATGAACAGGGCGACACAAATCCCCTACCATAGCGTGTTGCTGGTGCACGAGCTCCTAAAAAATGGCCAATATCTCGAGACCTCTTGGCCTCTCTCTCCTCTCGGTCCCGCGCAAACATTCCCTCTACTCTCCTGGCAATACTCACTGCCTGCTGATAAGTGATATCCATCGCCAACTCTCTGGCAAACTTGTCTGAATACTAGGGTGAAGTCCCTCAATGAAACGGCGAACCCTCTCTCTGACTGTGGTAACCAAAGCTGGTGTATACCGAGCTAACTCACTGAAACGGGCTGCATACTCCGACACAGTCATAGTACCCTGGCGCAACTGCTCGAACTTCGTGCGCCAAGTATCCCTGAGGCTCTGAGGGACATACTCTTACAGAAACATCTCTGAAAATTGAGTCTAAGTGAGTGAGGCTTCCTCGTCCAGACTACCCAGCTCATAGGTACGCCACCACTGATATGCCTCTCCCCTCAGCTGGAAAGCGGTGAAAGAAACCCCACTAGTCTCCACAATGCCCATAGCGAGGAGAATACAATGACACTCCTCAAGAAAACCCAAAGCATCCTCTAAAGCTAGTCCATTGAAAGTAGGTGGGTGGTACTTCTTTTACCTCTCAAGTTTGAGCTACTTTGACTCAGAAGCAGCTACCCTAGTCTCATGTTGTACCAGATCCACTAGGGTCAAAGGAATATACTCCGGGGCCTGATCAACCTGGACCCTCTGCTCAGGAGTGCGGGCTACGGGAGTCTGTACCCCTCCCCCGGCCTGATATATAGCGGGAGCTATCGGAAGTAGTCCAACCTAAGCTAGAGTGCTGAACATGCTCATGAACTAAGCCAAAGTCTCCTGGAGGGTTGGAGCAGCAATAGGTACTTCCTGTGCCGGCTCTCCAGCTGGAGCTGCTGTAGGATCTTCTGTCGCTGCTCTCGCCGGTGCTCGCTCCTCTACCCTTACCCCTGCCTTTAGCGGCACTGGCTGGGGGTAGGGGTGCCTGGTCGTGGGTCCGTTCTGTACGGGTCCTCACCATCTGTGAGAAAGAATAGAATAGAGTTTTAGAATTTTTGTTTTATGTCAATAACTCGTACGACAAGGAAAACAAAGAAATATGATTGTTCTTAACAGTTACATAGCCTCCTGAAGATAGATATGGACGTCTTCGCACCGATCTTCAAGACCCTAATAAACCGGCTTGTGATTTGTTACTCCTATAAACCTAGACGCTCTGATACAAACTTGTCATGACCCGATTTACCCTCCGAAGGTGTTGTGAAGACACCTAGTCTCTACGACTAGGTAATACTACTATAAAGGGGAAAAATTGAAATGAAGCACATGCAATAAAAGGGATAAGGGCAATGCCATAAATAATGTACTGGCCGCTCGGCTCATACAAAAATATAACTTCCCAAAACCCGGAATGTCGCAGACAGTCACAAGCTTCTAACACTATTGTAGCTCTAACAAAAAAAACAGAGAACTGGAAAGTACATAATAACATATCTACAAGATAGAATGGAAAAAGAGTTGGAGGATTTTGTGGATGCGGTAGAAATACCTTGTAGTCTCCTAGAATCAGCAACAACAACTAACCAAGAGGCTGATAGCTCATACCTGGATCTACACACAAAAACATGTGCATGAAAGGGCATGAGTACACAACATTTGGTACTTAGTAAATGCCAAGTCTAACCCCAGTCAAATAGTGACGAGGTCAGGTTAAGGCTCTACTGCATTTCTATACAATAGATTTAAAACAATACAAGGATAGGTAATGTATACTGTAAACAGTTTAAGAAAAACAATATGAGTTCTACAGTAAAGAATGTCCTCAGCTCATCACAATATATATCACAAAGTGGAATCTCCCAGGATACCGTCCCGTAGTCCCAAATGATTATGCAGTACAAGGGGATTTCTCCTGGAATACGTCCCCAGTCCCAAAGTAAATATGCATTACATGGGGGATCTCCTGGAATACGTCTGTAGTCCCAAAGTAAATATGCAGTACAGGGGGATCTCCCGGAATTCGTCTGTAGTCGCAAAATAAATATGCAGTACAGGGGGATCTCCCGGAATACGTCCATAGTCCCAATTTAAATATGCTACGCAAGATGAATGACAAGCTTAACATCGAATTTAGGCAATTTATACTAGTCGCAGATAAGGAAAATAGGCTTGACTAAGCATGGCACGCAGAAAGTCAAGTAGGCAATTAAGCACGTAAGACTGTTTTCCTCATCTAGATAAAAAAATACATCACGTGAGAGAAAGTTCATAGAAGAAAAAACAATTTATGTTTTAGTAAGGGAAAAATGAGATTTTTGAAATAACGGCCCGTGTACGTACTCTTCACCTCACGTACACGGCGCCCACACAATATTTAGCATCAAATACCCTAAGGGTGAAGTCTCCAACACTAAATTAGGCCGTACCTCGACTGCTCAAATCAACTCGGAATCACGTTCTTTCCACGAGTATCAAACTCCGAATGACCCGAATCTATTCAAATAAGTTTCATAGTGTGAATATCACTACAATCAACTAGTTTAACAAATAAATTTGAAGCTAAAGCGCGAAATTAGGGAAATTCCCCAAAAAGTCTCTTGGGCCCACGACTCGAAATATTTTGAAAGTCACAAATTTTGAACACCCATTCACTCATGAGTACACTCAACCAAAAATCATCAAAATCCGACTTCGAAATCTCAATCAAAACTCGGATTCTCAATTGGGGAACCTTCCTCTCATTTTCAAACACTTTCCCATTATTTCCCTCTAATTAGATTGCAGAATTCACTATAAATTGATGAAATACAAGGGAAATAGGATTAGGAATCATTACCTATTGTTCTCCTCTTCAAAATCCTCACAAAATTGCCAAATCCCGTGCTCCAATTGATTTTAGAAATTATGAAATCCAAACCCTCGAATTGCCTATTTTTGCCCAGCGTTTTCCGCTTCTACGGCCAATTGGACTGCACGTGCGGTCACGCACATGTGGAAAATGCATCGCAGGTGCGAAAACTCATTAATTGGGTTGGGGCCGCACCTGCGGTACCTGGGCTGCATCTGCGGTCCCGCACTTGCGGTCTCCCAGCCGCACCTGCAGACCCAGCCGGCCTTGGGAAAATCCGCACCTGCGCAACCCCATATCGCACTTGTGTGTCCGTACCTGCAACACCCTTTCCGCAGGTGTGAGACACCAGAACCAGCAACTTCAGCTTTAGGCTTAAGTCAAAAATCTTCCCGTTTGGGCATCTGAAACCCACCTGAGCCCCCCGAGACCTCAACCAAAACCACTAACCAGTCCTACAACCTCATCGGAACCTAGTCTATCATTCAAATCACATCACATAACACAAAAAATAAGAATTAAACATAAATTAAAGCCAAAGAACTTAGCAAAGTTCTGAAATCCACAACGATGTTGGAACACGTCAAAACTAGTTTGATTGACCTCAAATTTGACACACAAGTCATAAATGACACCAGGAACGTACAACCACTATTGGAATTCCATTCCGAGTCCGATATCAAAATTTTACCTATCGGCCGAAATTCCAACTTTCGCCAATTCAATCCTAAATTCACTACAGACCTCGAAAACACATTCTGAATGGGCTCCTAACACCAAAATCACTCAACGGAACTAACGGAGTCAACGGAATTCCATTCTGGATCTGTCTACACATAGTTCGGACTACAGTCCAATTTTAAAGGCTTAATCTCATAATTAGGGATTAAGTGTCCCAAAACTCTTCGAATTTCATAGCTAATCACTCCGGCAAGTCCCAATAGCAGAAAAAAGCATGGGGAAAATAGTTATTAAGGGATGGGGGCTCTAACTCTCAAAACAATTGGCCGGCTCGTTACACTAACCCCAGTCAAGTAGTGACAAGGTCAGGTGAAGGCTCTACTAGATTTCTATATAAATCAATTTAAATAGTACAAAGATAGGTAATGTATACAGTGAACATTTTAAGAAAAACAATATAAGTTCTACAGTAAAGAGAGTGTAACGACCCGACCGGTCGTTCCATGAGATTAGCTTCGTTTTCCCCGTTTCTGATTTATCATATGTTGCTTAGCCTATTTATGTTGTGTTGGGTTGGTTGGTTTGGGTTCGGAATGGTCGTAGTGAGAACTGAGACAGTTAGTCTCTTAAATTAGCTTAATAGTTGAAAAACTCAATAGGGAGTTGACTTATTGGTAAACGAACTCGGAATATGGATTTATGTATTAGATAGATTCGTTAGGTAATTTGGGACTTAGGAGTGTGTTTGGAATGATGTTTTGATGTCCGGTGTAGAATTAGGCTTCAATTGGTGAAAGTTAGTTTTTGGCGATTTCCAGTCGGCAATGGAAAAAGGGCTATCGGGGTCGGAATGGAATTTCGGAAGTTGGAGCAAACTCGTAATGTCATTTTGGATATGTGTGCAAAATTTTAGGTTAATCGGATGTGTTTTGGTTGGTTTCGGCATCATTGGTGAAATTTAGAAATTACAAAGTTCATAGGCTTGAACTTGATGTAATTTTGGTGTTTTCGTGTTGTTTTTGGTGTTACGAAGGCTCGACTAAGTTTTAATGAGCTTATGGGGTGTGTTGGTAGGATTGGTTGAGGTCCAGGGGGCCTCGGGTTTATTTCGGATGCTCAAACGGGTACTTTTTGGTCTTAAAGAGTCTGTTGTTTTCTGGTGTTTTAGAAGCAGTGATTTCTTCACTGCGATCGCGTGGATTCATCCACGATCACGTAGAGTAAAAGACTGGGCCACATAATTTGTTCTATGCGATCGCGTGGTAAGGATTGCGATCGCATAGGTTGGGCAGGTGAGGCAGTGCGATCGCGTGGACTTTGGTGCGATCGCATAGAGGTTCTAAGGCGCGTGTGTTGGATTGAGCCGGGCGAGGCTAGGCTGTTCGGCACAGACTTAGTTCGGGATACGTTGGGTAAGGCGAAGTTGGTTCAAGAGCGGCTTTGCACGGCGCAGTCTTGGTAGAAGGGTTATACGGGCCGGAAGGTCCGAGACGTGTCTTTCATGGTTGGGGAGAAGGTGTTGCTGAATGTGTAACCCATG
This sequence comes from Nicotiana paniculata, assembly GCA_005239505.1. NCBI lineage: Eukaryota > Viridiplantae > Streptophyta > Magnoliopsida > Solanales > Solanaceae > Nicotiana > Nicotiana paniculata. Next base: position 175,851 of record ML340362.1, read on the forward strand.
AAGGGTGTTATGAGGTTCAGGAAGAGGGGAAAGCTGAGTCCCAGGTTCATTGGGCCATTTGAGGTGCTACTGAGGATTAGGGAGGTGGCTTATAGACTTTCCTTGCCTCCCAGCTTATCGAGTATTCATCCGATTTTCCATGCTCCGGAAGTATGTTGGTGACTCGTCTCATGTTTTGGACTTCAACACGGTTCAGCGTGAGGGTGATATGTCATATGAGGTAGAGGCAGTGGCTATTTTGGGTCGTCAGGTCAGAAAGCTGAGGTCTAAGGATATAGCTTCAGTGAAGGTTCACTAGAGAGGACAGCCGGTGGGAGGATTCCTCCTGGGAGACCGAGCGGGAGGTGCGAAGCAGATATCTCACTTATTCGAGACTCCAGGTATGTTTCTAGAACCGTTCGAGGACGAATGTTTGTTTAAGAGTGGGAGGATGTAACGACGGCCGGTCGTTCCGTGAGATTAGCTCCGTTTTCCTTATTTATACTTTATCATATGTTGCTTAGCCTATTTATGTTGTGTTGGATCTGTTGGTTCGGGTTCGGAGTGGTCATAGTGAGAATTGAGACACTTAGTCTCTTAAATTAGCTTAATAGTTGAAAAAGTCAACTGGGAGTTGACATATTGGTAAACGACCTCAGAATGTATATTTTATGGCTCAGATAGCTTTGTTAGGTGATTTGTCACTTAGGTGCGTGTCCGGAATGAAGTTTTGATGTCCGGTGTAGAATTAGGCTTGAATTGGCGAAAGTTAGTTTTTGGCGATTTCCCGTCGGCAATGGAAAAAAAGCTATCGGGGTCGGAATGGAATTCCGAAAGTTGGAGAAGATTTGTAATGTCATTTTGGATATGTGTGAAAAATTTGAGGTCAATCGGATGTGTTTTGGTTGGTTTCGTCATCATTGGCGAAATTTAGAAATTACAAAGTTCATAGGCTTGAACTTGATGTAATTTTGGTGTTTTCGTGTTGTTTTTGGTGTTACGAAGGCTCGACTAAGTTTGAATGATCTTATGGGGTGTGTTGGTAGGATTGGTTGAGGTCCAGGGGGCCTCGGGTTTATTTCGGATGCTCAAACGGGTACTTTTTGGTCTTAAAGAGTCTGTTGTTTTCTGGTGTTTTAGAAGCACTGATTTCTTCACTGCGATCGCGTGGATTCATCCACGATCACGTAGAGTAAAAGACTGGTCCACATAATTTGTTCTATGCGATCGCGTGGTAAGGATTGTGATCGCATAGGTTGGGCAGGTGAGGCAGTGCGATCGCGTGGACTTTGGTGCGATCACATAGAGGTTTTGAGGCGCGTGTGTTGGATTGAGTCGGGCGAGTCTAGGCTGTTCGGCACAGACTTGGTTCGGGATACGTTGGGTAAGGCGAAATTGGTTCAGGAGCGGCTTTGCACGGCGCAGTCTTGGTAGAAGGGTTATACGGGCCGGAAGGTCCGAGACGTGTCTTTCATGGTTGGGGAGAAGGTGTTGCTGAATGTGTAAACCATGAAGGGTGTTATGAGGTTCAGGAAGAGGGGAAAGCTGAGTCCCAGGTTCATTGGGCCATTTGAGGTACTACTAAGGATTGGGGAGGTGGCTTATAGACTTTCCTTGCCTCCCAACTTATCGAGTATTCATCCGATTTTCCATGCTCCGGAAGTATGTTGGTGACTCGTCTCATGTTTTGGACTTCAGCACGGTTCAGCGTGAGGGTGATATGTCATATGAGGTAGAGGCAGTGGCTATTTTGGGTTGTCAAGTCAGAAAGCTGAGGTCTAAGGATATAGCTTCAGTGAAGGTTCACTGGAGAGGACAGCCGGTGGGAGGATTCCTCCTGGGAGACCGAGCGGGAGGTGCGACGCAGATATCTCACTTATTCGAGACTCCAGGTATGTTTCTAAACCCGTTCGAGGATGAATGTTTGTTTAAGAGGGGGAGGATGTAACGACGGCCGGTCGTTCCGTGAGATTAGCTCTGTTTTCCCCATTTCTACTTTATCATATGTTGCTTAGCCTATTTATATTGTGTTGGATCTGTTGGTTCGGGTTCGGAGTGGTCATAGTGAGAATTGAGACACTTAGTCTCTTAAATTAGCTTAATAGTTGAAAAAGTCAACTGGGAGTTGACATATTGGTAAACGACCTCGGAATGTATATTTTATGGTTCGGATAGCTTTGTTAGGTGATTTTGGACTTAGGTGTGTGTTCGGAATGAAGTTTTGATGTCCGGTGTAGAATTAGGCTTGAATTGGCGAAAGTTAGTTTTTGGCGATTTCCCGTCGGCAATGGAAAAAAAAACTATCGGGGTCGGAATGGAATTCCGAAAGTTGGAGAAGATTTGTAATGTCATTTTGGATATGTGTGAAAAATTTGAGGTCAATCGGATGTGTTTTGGTTGGTTTCGTCATCATTGGCGAAATTTAGAAATTACAAAGTTCATAGGCTTGAACTTGATGTAATTTTGGTGTTTTCGTGTTGTTTTTGGTGTTACGAAGGCTCGACTAAGTTTGAATGATCTTATGGGGTGTGTTGGTAGGATTGGTTGAGGTCCAGGGGGCCTCGGGTTTATTTCGGATGCTCAAACGGGTACTTTTTGGTCTTAAAGAGTCTGTTGTTTTCTGGTGTTTTAGAAGCACTGATTTCTTCACTGCGATCGCGTGGATTCATCCACGATCACGTAGAGTAAAAGACTGGTCCACATAATTTGTTCTATGCGATCGCGTGGTAAGGATTGTGATCGCATAGGTTGGGCAGGTGAGGCAGTGCGATCGCGTGGACTTTGGTGCGATCACATAGAGGTTTTGAGGCGCGTGTGTTGGATTGAGTCGGGCGAGTCTAGGCTGTTCGGCACAGACTTGGTTCGGGATACGTTGGGTAAGGCGAAATTGGTTCAGGAGCGGCTTTGCACGGCGCAGTCTTGGTAGAAGGGTTATACGGGCCGGAAGGTCCGAGACGTGTCTTTCATGGTTGGGGAGAAGGTGTTGCTGAATGTGTAAACCATGAAGGGTGTTATGAGGTTCAGGAAGAGGGGAAAGCTGAGTCCCAGGTTCATTGGGCCATTTGAGGTACTACTAAGGATTGGGGAGGTGGCTTATAGACTTTCCTTGCCTCCCAACTTATCGAGTATTCATCCGATTTTCCATGCTCCGGAAGTATGTTGGTGACTCGTCTCATGTTTTGGACTTCAGCACGGTTCAGCGTGAGGGTGATATGTCATATGAGGTAGAGGCAGTGGCTATTTTGGGTTGTCAAGTCAGAAAGCTGAGGTCTAAGGATATAGCTTCAGTGAAGGTTCACTGGAGAGGACAGCCGGTGGGAGGATTCCTCCTGGGAGACCGAGCGGGAGGTGCGACGCAGATATCTCACTTATTCGAGACTCCAGGTATGTTTCTAAACCCGTTCGAGGATGAATGTTTGTTTAAGAGGGGGAGGATGTAACGACGGCCGGTCGTTCCGTGAGATTAGCTCTGTTTTCCCCATTTCTACTTTATCATATGTTGCTTAGCCTATTTATATTGTGTTGGATCTGTTGGTTCGGGTTCGGAGTGGTCATAGTGAGAATTGAGACACTTAGTCTCTTAAATTAGCTTAATAGTTGAAAAAGTCAACTGGGAGTTGACATATTGGTAAACGACCTCGGAATGTATATTTTATGGTTCGGATAGCTTTGTTAGGTGATTTTGGACTTAGGTGTGTGTTCGGAATGAAGTTTTGATGTCCGGTGTAGAATTAGGCTTGAATTGGCGAAAGTTAGTTTTTGGCGATTTCCCGTCGGCAATGGAAAAAAAAACTATCGGGGTCGGAATGGAATTCCGAAAGTTGGAGAAGATTCGTAATGTCATTTTCGATATGTGTGCAAAATTTGAGGTCAATCGGATGTGTTTTGGTTGGTTTCGTCATCATTGGCGAAATTTAGAAATTACAAAGTTCATAGGCTTGAACTTGATGTAATTTTTGTGTTTTCGTGTTGTTTTGGGTGTTTAGAAGTCTCGACTAAGTTTGAATGAGGTTATGGGGTGTGTTGGTAGTATTGGTTGAGGTCCAGGGGGCCTCGGGTTTATTTCGAATGCTCAAACGGGCACCTTTTGGTCTTAAAGAGTCTGTTGTTTTCTGGTGTTTTAGCAACAGTGATTTCTTCACTGCGATCACGTGGATTCATCCACGAACACGTAGAGTAAAATACTGGGCCAGGCAATTTGTTCTATGCGATCGCGTGGTAAGGATTGCGATCGCATAGGTTGGGCAGGTGAGGCAGTGCGATCGTGTGGACTTTGGTGCGATCGCATAGAAGTTCTGAGGCGCGTGTGTTGGATGGAGATTTGTTCTATGCGATCGTGTGTGTTGGTATGTGATCTATTAGAGTGGTCTGGTTTGTGCATCGCGATCGCGTGGCTGGAGTCGCGATCGCACTGAAGGGAATATAAGTGCTGGGCAGAATGTTTTAAATTGCCATTCTTACAAAATTTTGTCCATTTTCCTCCATTGATAAGCGGGTTTAGAGCTATTTGAGAAGGTTTGAAGAAGAAATCGAAGGGAATCACTTAGAGGTAAGGTTTTCAACTTCATAACTCGTTTTTATGTCATTTCCTAAGTAATTAAACCGGAAAATTGTTGGATTTAAAACCAAAAATTGGGGAGGTTTAGCGCAGGAATTGGAGTTTTCTTTTGATGATTTGAGTGGGAAATTGTGGTCCGATTTTGGTGTTCTTGGTATGTATAGAATCGTGGGAGGACTAGGATTCTAGTGATGTAAATTTTATCGAATTCCGAGATGTAGGCCTGAGGCTCGGGTTTTGCCAAATTTCGCGAATTTTGTCCAAATTGATAGTTTTCGATTGGGTTGTGTTTCTTTAGCGTATATTGATGATGTTAATCTGGTTTTGGTTGACCCAATTTGAGGGGCAAGAGAATCGCGGATTAGTATTGTGGCTCGGTAGAGGTAAGTAATGGTTATAAATATTCCTGAGGGTATGAAACCCCAGACTTCATATTTCTCATTATATTTAGAATGACGCACATATCAGATGACGAGTATATGGCGCACACTGATTTTTGGGTTGGACTTGGTCCTCTCCGCGGCAGCTATTGAGTTGCGTATTTTACTCTAAATTGTATGTTAAATTGTTTTCTAAAGACTATTTCTATATTTGGGCTATACGTCGTGTTTGGGGCCTTGTGCCGACTTGTTTAGACCCATTGGGGGCTTTTTACTGCTACTAGTTTTTCTGCACGTGCGTTGCACGTGTATGCCAATTAATGGGTTTGTAAAATATGATTAATATAATAGTGCAATTTTATAATATTAATATTAATAAAATATAAATCTTGCAGCAAATAATTATGAAAGAATAAAATATAAATTTATGTGGATGATCTATTCAGATCATCATATATATAATGACTTATTTGTCAAACTTAAAATGATTGGATATTTCGAATGCCACATTCGTGGACGAAACTAAATTATATCATGTTTTCAGATATAATGCCGAAAGTACTTATATTATTCTTTTCATCATAAGACATTATACATATAAAAGACCTTCAACGTTAGATAAAACTCAAAATGATATACCTAATTATAAAAGGAATTATTTTCTCCTTATCTCAACTTGTTATATCAACTTTCATACATAGATATGATTCATTCAAATTAAATATGGCACTTCATATATATATATATATATATATATATATATATATATATATGTGTGTGTGTATTGTTTATCATACTCAAAAACATTTTCCAGTATTAATGTAAGTTATTTATATTTTTACCACCTTAAAAATAATCCTTCAAATTTTTATGCATACTACAAAATCGTGTAACAACAAACCAGTTTCATTTGGTAAAATAAATAGTTGACATTATAACCTTCGTAATTCCTAGTCATAATATGTATGTAAGAACAAAGTGTATAATGATCATGATCACTTATATTAACGTCTATAGATATTAAAGTTCATAAATGGATATATAACAGAAGAAAAAGCAAAGAAAGTAGAACTCGTTTATTCTCACTTTCTTCTTGAATCATTTCTATTTATTTTAGAAAGAAGTTTCGGGCTTCACAAAAAGTTGTTAAATGTCATGACTTGATTTTCCAAAGAAAATAGTTAGGTATTCATTCAAGTTTGTTTGTCTCCTTTTAATTTTGCACGATCAAAATTCAGAACCCATTAACATAGACATGATAATATTATTTGCAAACTCTATATATGAAATGAAATCGAAATTCCAATTTCCTCCATAAGAAAATTGGATTTGCGTTCAGTTTTCTTTGGCAGTTTCTCACTACATGAACTCTTATTCCGTCGCTAAACAACTAATCACTATATTTAAACATGAATAATCTGAACTTCGCGCAAGATAATAACAATATATGATGAGTATATGGAGTAATTTAGAACTGGGAGTGTGGTCTCTGGTCTTCAAAACCAAAAGCTGCATGCCATCGTTGTTATAAGGTATGAAGCGTTGGCTTCTTTTCGTAGATATTAAGACTTTTTATTAATAAAATATTAACACAATATTTAGATTAACAAGAACGGTAATTAAATTTTAACTTTTCTAGTTTAGGGTTCTTATGGATATATAAAAGTACTCTTTGCATTAAATGTCCTACTTGATACAACTAATTAATGGGTATATGTAGCTAGTTTGCATACTACATATAGACTCTGGCATAAATTTCTTTTAAAATCCCATTTTCTAATTTCTAAAATACTTCAAGGTAGCATTTCCAAAAAAAACCAAGGTTGCTAACTGATGTAACCATTCAAGTATTGCATCTACGTTTGGGGTTTGGAGGAGAGAGATAAAATATGAAAGTAATAATAATAACGGTGTATATTGAAGAACAAAAGTAGTTGATATGGATCTAAATTAAATTATTGGCTACTACTTTTCGTTATAGTTGTGATGGTTGTGAAGGTGTACTAAGACTTTGTAAACGTTAGTTTTGTTAATTCTATTAATATGGTATTTAGTTAATAAGATGGGCATTTTAGTAACTTAACTGATGGGCATTTTAGTAATTTAACTTTTCACTTAAGGTCTTCCTACTTTTAATATAGTATAGATTTCCTCACTGTAGATTTATGATTTACACTGAGTCATATTGTGCTTAACTGTTTTCGAAACTCAGCCTTATTTACACTATTTTGAGATATAAAAATAATGTTTTGGGTCGAGTACCCCGTTTTTACTCATACGCCGGAGGGGCTTTTGAGAGGTTCTGACTGAGTGAGGTCGAGGTCCTGAGTGTGAGGATATGATACGCCACGAGGTGGCTTGATATTAGCGCTTGGGCTGAAGGAGCCCTTCCGGAGTCTGTACACACCCCTAGTGAGCGCAGGTACCTACTGAGTGCGAGTGCTGAGTGCCGAGTGACGAGTGATTGAGAGGAATGAGTGACAGTGAGGCTGCCCGAGGGGCTGATACTGAGTAGCTGTGAGGTGGTGAGTGATGTTCTGCCCGAGGGGCGATTTATGATTCATTTTTTTTTCTTGAGGGGCTACTTATGATTTATTTCATTTTACACTAAATCCTTCGGTTATTTTTATTTATAAAATTGTTGGAAAACACATTTTTTAAAGGATTTTTCTAAAGTTGGCTTTTACGGCATGATGATTTCATATATCTATGTATATACTGTTGGAAAGAAAGGCTGTGCATATTGTGAACTGATGATATTGATTTTTATGTGTTTCTTGCCGCTTAGACTTGATTTATTTTCATTAGTACTGAGTTGGAGTACTCACATTACTCCCTGCACCCCTGTGTGCAGATACAGGTGCTGATACCGAGCGTTAGCCATCTATTTTGTGCGGAGCCGAAGTTCGGGACATAGAGGTAGTTGTTCAGTGTCTGCAGCATCTCTGTTTTCCCTTTTGATGTATACTTATTTATTCGTTCGAAGGTTTTGTATATTAATAGTAGACTTTTTGGTATATTCCTTAGATGCTCATGACATGTTGACTCCGGATTTTGGGGATGGTTTAGACTGTTTAGCTGTTATTTTTCCTAATGGATTCAGTAATTCTATATACTTTATGAAATGTTTGAAAATGGCTGGGATTTTAGAAGGAAACTGTAATTATGTGACTATTGGTTAGCCTAGTTTCACGATAGACGCCATCACGGCCGGTTTAGGATTTGGGGGTCGTGACAAGTTGGTATCAGAGCCTAGGTTACATAGGACTCAACGGTCGTGAGAAGGTTTGGTAAAGTATTGTAGATCCGTACGTAGACGTCTGTACTTATCTTCGAGAGGCTGCGGAACCCTTAGGAACAATATCATTTTTCTTGTATTCTATCGTGCCATTTTGTTGATTCTGGAAATCTAAACTTATGTTGTTTCATTCTCTCACAGGTGGTGAGGACTCGCGCTACCGATCAGGGTAATCAGCCACCAGCTAGAACAGCGAGCGGTCGAGGCTGTGGTCGAGGCTGTGGTAGAAGTTGGGGCCAGCCTGTGCGGCAGCCAGGGCAGTACCAGTTGATCCCCTTTCTATTCAGGATCAGATTCCCGTCGCAGATGCTCCAGTGGGACAGGCTTAGGCACCGGCAATGCCTATTGTTATTTCGGGTCTTCAGGAGACCTTGGCTCAGATCTTGACTGTGTGTACCACCCTTGCTTAGGCAGTTGCCGCTACCTCTCAGGCTAGGAGAGGCAGTCAAACTCGAGTTGCCCGGACACCTGAGCAGGCTACTCAGGGCCAGCGGACACCGGGGGTGGTTCCAGCCCAGCTAGTTGCTCCAGTTCGGGACTTCGTGGTTCTGGCTATGCCAGACCACGAGCAGCATAGACTGGAGAGGTTTAGTAGACTATAGCCTCCGAGATTCAGTGGTGCTGAGGGCGAGGATGCCCAGGGTTTTCTGGATAAGTGTCAGAGGATGCTGCGTACTACTGGGATTTTGGAGACCAGTGGGGTCTCATTTGCTACTTTTTAGTTTTCTGGTGCTGCTTTCACTTGGTGGGAGTCTTTTGAGAGGCGTAGGCCTGTTGGTTCATCACCCGTCACCTGCCAGCAGTTCTCCACTATCTTTTTGGAGAAGTATGTACCCCAGTCACAAAGGGAAGAGCAACGCAAGCATTTTGAGTAGCTGCGTCAGGGGGAGCTATCAGTGACGTAGTATGAGCTGCGGTTTTTGGAGTTGGCTTGTCATGCCACTTAGTTGTTCCCTACTGATAGGGAGAGGATTAGGAGGTTTGTGGATGGCCTCACTTATCAGCTCCGCCTTTTCATGACCCGGGAGAGAGTATCAGATGCTACATTCGAGCAGATTGATATTTCTCGAGATATTGAGTCGGTTCGCCGCCAAGACCGGGAGGAGAGGGAGGCCAAGAGGCCTCGTGGATCGGGCAGTTCTAGTGGTGCTCCTTCCAGAGGGCAGTTTCAGCATGGTAGAGGTCGTTTATTCAGGCCTCCTCAGTAAGTCCGCGAAGCTTATAATGGTGCATCTTCCGGGCATGGTCCTCGTGGTTCTCAACTAGGCCGATTTTCATTCGGTGCCCTCCCAGCTCAGGGTACAGCTCGAGCACTACCAGTTCAGAGTTCTTCTATGCATGATTCTTCTAGTGGCCATTCTGGTGCCAGGGGTTTCTATCAGTCCTCATCTCCAGCTCCAGGGAGTTGCTTTGAGTGCGGCGAGTTTGGGCACATATAGAGGCAGTGTCCACATCATCCTGGTTGTTCTTCTCAGCAGATGGGCCAGCCCTCGACTTCAGCCCCAATTACTTCACCACCCGCCCAGGCAGCTAGGGGTGGTAGTCAGTCGGCCAGAGGCCGCCCTAGAGGGGGAGGTCTAGCAGGTGGAGGTCAGGCCCGTATGTACGCATTTCCAGCTAGGCCAGATGCTATGGCCTCTGATGCAGTGATCGCAGGTGTTGTCTCAGTCTGTTGCCGAGATGCTTTGGCTTTATTCGACCCTGGTTCTACATATTCCTATGTTTCTTCATATTTTGCCCATTTTTTGGATATGCCCTGTGAGACTTTAGTTACCTCTTGTTCATGTGTCGACTTCGGTGGGCAACACTGTTGTCGTGGACCGTGTGTATCGGTTGTGTGTGATATCTATTGGGGGTTTAGAGACCCGAGTGGACCTACTATTACTTAGCATGGTCGATTTTGATGTGTATCAGAGACTTGATATTTCGAAGTGAAAGTGGGAGCGGATCACCATGGACTTTTTAGTTGGGCTCCCACAGACTTCGATGAGGTTTGATGCAATATGGGTTATTGTGGATTGGATGACCAAGTCCGCACTACATTCATGTTGGTACTACTTATTCTTCAGAGTGGTTAGTTGAGATTTATATCAGGGAAATTGTCCATTTGCATGGGGTTCCAGTTTCTATCATTTCTGACAGAGGTACTCAGTTCACATCTCAGCTTTGGAGAGCCGTACAGAGAGAGTTGGGTACTCAGGTCAATTTGAGAATATCGTTTCGTCCTCAGGCCGACGGGCTATCGAAGCATACTATTCAAATTTTGGAGGATATGTTGCGTGCATGTGTCCTTGATTTTGGGGGTTCATGGGACCAGTTTCTGCCACTCGTAGAGTTTGCATATAATAATAGTTATCAATCGAGTATCCATATGGCTCTGTATGAGGCTTTATATGGTAGGAGGTGCAGATCTCCGGTTGGTTGGTTTGAGCCGGGCGAGGCTAGGCTGTTCGGCACAGACTTGGTTCGGGATGCGTTGGGTAGAAGTTGGTTCAGGAGCGGCTTTGCACGAAGCAGTCTTGGTAGAAGACTTATACGGACCAGAAGGTCCGAGACGTGTCTTTCATGGTTGGGGAGAAGGTGTTTCTGAAGGAGTAACCCATGAAAGGGTGTTATGAGGTTCGGGAAGAGGGGAAAGATGAGTCCCAGATTCATTAGGCCATTTGAGGTGCTACTGAGGATTGGGGAGGTGGCTTATAGACTTTCCTTGCCTCCCAGCTTATCGATTATTCATCCGATTTTCCATGCTCCGGAAGTATGTTGGTGACTCGTCTCATGTTTTGGACTTCAGCACGGTTCAGCGTGAGGGTGATATGTCATATGAGGTAGAGCCAGTGGCTATTTTGGGTCGTCAGGTCAGAAAGCTGAGGTCTAAGGATATAGCTTCAGTGAAGGTTCACTGGAGAGGACAGCCGATGGCAGGATTCCTCCTGGGAGACCGAGCGGGAGGTGCGAAGCAGATATCTCACTTATTCGAGACTCTAGGTATGTTTCTAGACCCGTTCGAGGATGAACGTTTGTTTAATAGGGGGAGGATGTAACGAGGGCCGGTCGTTCCGTGAGATTAGCTCCGTTTTCCCCATTTCTACTTTATCATATGTTTCTTAGCCTATTTATGTTGTGTTGGGTCAGTTGTTTCGGGTTTGGAGTGGTCATAGTGAGAATTGAGACACTTAGTCTCTTAAATTAGCTTAATAGTTGAAAAAGTCAATAAGGAGTTGACATATTGGTAAACGACCTCGGAATGTATATTTTATGGCTCGGATAGCTTTGGTAGGTGATTTGGGACTTAGGTGTGTGTTCGGAATGAAGTTTTGATGTCCGGTGTAGAATTAGGCTTGAATTGGCGAAAGTTAGTTTTTGGCGATTTTCCGTCGGCAATGGAAAAAAAGCTATTGGGGTCGGAATGGAATTATGAAAGTTGGAGAAGATTCGTAATGTCATTTTGGATATGTGTGCAAAATTTGAGGTCAATCGGATGTGTTTTGGTTGGTTTCGTCATCATTGGCGAAATGTAGAAATTACAAAGTTCATAGGCTTGAGCTTGATGTAATTTTGGTGTTTTCGTGTTGTTTTGGGTGTTTCGAAGGCTCGATTAAGTTTGAATGAGGTTATGGGGTGTGTTGGTAGGATTGGTTGAGGTCCCAGGAACCTCGGGTGTATTTCGGATGCTCAAATTGGCACTTTTTGGTCTTAAGGAGTCTGCTGTTTCTTGTGTTTTAGCAGCAGTGATTTCTTCACTACGATCGTGTTGATTCATCCGCGATCCAGAGTAAAAGAATGGGCCAGGAAATTTTTTCTATGCGATTGCGTTGTAAGGATTGCGATCGCATAGGTTGGGCAGGTGAGGCAGTGCGATCGCGTGGTCTTTAAAGCGATCGCATAGAGGTTCTGAGGCGCGTGTGTGGGATGGAGATTTGTTCTATGAGATCGCGTGTATTGGTATGAGATCGCGTAGAGTGGTCTGGGCTGTGCATCGCGATCACGTGGTTGGAGTCGCGATCGCACTGAAGGGAATATAAGTGCTGGGCAGAATGTTTTAAATAGCCATTCTTACGAAATTTTGTCCATTTTCCTCCATTGATAAGCGGGTTTAGAGCTATTTGAGAGGGTTTGAAGAAGAAATCGAAGGGAATCATTTGGAGGTAAGGTTTTCAACTTCATAACTCGTTTCTATGTCATTTCCTAAGTAATTAAATAGGAAAATTGTTGGATTTAAAACCAAAAATTGGGGAGGTTGAGTGCAGTGGGGAGGTTGAGTGCAGGAATTGGAGTTTTATTTTGATGATTTGAGTGGGCAATTGTGGTCCGATTTTGGTGTTCTTGGTATGTATAGAATCTTGGGAGGACGAGGATTCCAGTGATGTAAATTTTATCAAATTTTGACACGTGGGCTCGGGGCTCGGGTTTGGCCGAATTTCGAGAATTATGTCTAAATGTATAGTTTTCGATTTTGTTGTGTTCCTTTAGCATATATTGATGATGTTAATCTGGTTTTGGTTAGATTCGGAGCAACCGGGAGCCAATTTGAGGGACAAGAGCACCGCTGATTAGTATGTGGCATGGTAGAGGTAAGTAATGGTTATAATTCTTGTCCTGAGGGTATGAAACCCCGGACTTCATATTTCTCACTGTTTTTAGAATGGCACACATATCGGATGACGAGTATGTGGCGTGCACTGATTTTTGGGTTGGACTTGATCCTCTCCGCGGCAACTATTGCGTTGCATATTTTACTCTAATCGTATGTTAAATTGTGTTCTAAAGACTATTGATATATTTGGGCTATAAGCCGTGTTTGGGGCCTTGTGCCGACTTGTTTAGACCCCTTGGGGTCTTTTTACTACTATTTCCTCAATGTTGATTTATGATTTACATTGAGTCATATTGTGCTTAACTGTTTTCGTAACTCAACCTTATTTACATTATTTTGAGATATAAAAATGATGTTTTGGGTCGGGTACCTCGTTTTACTGATACGCCCGAGGGGATTTTGAGAGGTTTTGACTGAGTGAGGTTGAGGTCCTGATTGTGAGGATATGATACGCCACGAGGTTGCTTGATATTAGCGCTTGGGCGGAAGGAGCCCCTCAGGAGTCTGTACACACCCCCAGTGAGCGCAGGTACCTACTGAGTGCGAGTGTCGAGTGCTGAGTGTCGAGTGTCGAGTGTCGAGTGCCGAGTGACGAGTGATTGGGAGGCATTAGTGATAGTGAGGTTCCCTGAGGGGCTGATACTGAGTGGTTGTGAGGTACTGAGTGATGTTCTGCCCGAGGGGCGACTTATGATTCATTTTTTTCCTGAGGGGCTATATTATTTATTTCATTTTACAATAAATCCTTCGGTTATTTTTATTTATGAAATTGTTGGAAAACACATTTTTCAAACGATTTTTCTGAAGTTGGCTTTCAAGGCATGATGATTTCATATATCTATGTATATACTGTTGGAAAGAAAGGATGTGCATAATGTGAACTGATGATGTTGATTTTTATGTGTTTCTTGCCGCTTAGACTTGATTTATTTTCATTACTACTAAGTTGGCATACTCACATTACTCCCTGCACCACTGTGTGCAGATTCAGGTGCAGATACCGAGCATTATCCATATATTCCGTGCGGAGCCGAAGTTCGGGACATAGAGGTAGATGTTCAGCGTCCGCAGCATCTCTGTTTTCCCTTTATATTTATACTTAGTTATTCATTCGAAGGTTTTGTATATTAATAGTAGACTTTTTGGTATATTACTTAGATGTTCATGACATGCTGACTCCGGATTTTGGGTATGGTTTAGAATATTTAGTTGTTATTTTGCCTAAGGGATTCAGTAATTCTATATACTTTATGAAATGTTCGAAAATGGTTGGGATTTTTGAAGGAAATTGTAATTATGTGATTATTGGCTAGCCTAGTTCCACGATAGGCGTCATCACGGCTGGTTTAGGATTTGGGGGTCGTGACAGTGAGTCCTCGGCTCGAGGCAATATTTATCACAAGGTGAAATCTCTCGGGATACCGTCATGTAGTTCAAAATGATTACGCAGTACAAGGGGATCTCCCGGAATAAGTCTGTAGTCATAATTTAAATATGCAATGCAGGATGAATGACAAGCATAACATCGGATTTACCCGGTTTATAATAATCACAAATAAGGCAAATAAGGGCTTAACTAAGCATAGTGTGCAGAAAATCAAGTAGGCAATTAAGCACATAAGCACGATTTCCTAATCTAACTAAGAAATCTATCATATGAGAGCAAGTTCATAGAAGAGAAAAATCATATATGTTTTATTAAGGGAAAAATGAGATTTTTGAAATAACGTCCCGTGTACGTACTCGTCACCTCACGTACACGGCGCACACACAACATTTAGCATCAAATATCCTAAGGGGGAAGTGCCCAACACAGAGTTAGGCAAGCCACTTACCTCGACTGCTCAGTTCAACCCGGAATCACGTTCTTGCCATGAGTACCAAACTCCAAATTGCCCGAATCTATTCAAATAAGTTTCATAATGTGAATATCACTACAAGTAACTAGTTTAATAAAGAAATTTGAAGCTAAAATGCGAAATTAGGGAAATCGTCGAAAAAGTCCCCCTGGCCCACGTCTCGAAATCGGGTACAAGTTACAAATTCCGAGAACCCGTTCACTCACGAGTCTAACCATACAAAAATTACTCGAATCGGATGCCAAAATCTCGCTCAAAACTCAAAAACTCGATTTAATAACTTTATCTAAATTTTTTCCAATTTTTCACCCAAAATTCGAAAATAAAGGATGAATTTAAGCATAGATTTGTGGAAATTAGTCAAAACCGAGTAGGAATACTTAGCCAACTTGCCCAGTTGCAAATCCCTCCAAGAGTCGCCTAATCCCGAGCTCTCAAGTCCAATTTGTGAACAACGACTTCAACCCTCGATTTTGAACATTTTTATTCTGCCCAGATTTTTCTTAATCGCGATCGTGGAAGAACCATCGCGATCGCGGAGAAAAAATTTTGTGCCTCAAAATTTTACTCTACGCAATGCGTAAACGCGAACGTGATGTACAACTCCTCAGACCCTATGCGATCGTGAAAAGAAAAAGCTCAACTCCACAGCTGCCTCAATCCTTCTACATGAACGCGTCCAAGCCCACGCGAACACGATGACCAAGATGCCTACTCTACGTGATCGCGTCTCTTTTCATGCGATCACGATGCATTAATTCTTGACTGGTCTAGAATTGCCCTACGCGATCGTGGGATCCCTCACGCGATTGCGATGAAGAAAAGCCTGTTGCACTCACACCAGAACACCAGCAATCAATACAAGGCTAAAATGACCTGTTGGGCATCCAAAACACCCCCGGAGCCCCCGAGACCTCAACCAAACCTACCAACCTATCCTAATAACTTATTCGAACTTAGTCAAGCCTTCAAACCACATCACATAACACCAAAATCACAGATTATACATGGATTCAAGCCTTAAAACTTAGAATTTTTCCAAACTCCACAACGATGCCAAAACACGCCAAAACTAGTCCGAATGACCTGAAATTTGACACACATGTCACGAATGACACTACAGACCTACAGCCACTTTCGGAATCCCATTTCGAGCCCGATATCAAAATTTCACCTATTAGCCGAAATCGCCGAAATTCTAATTTTTGCCAATTCAAGCCTAACTCTACTATAGACCTAGAAACCACATTCCGGACGCGCTCCTAACCCCAAAATCATTCAACTGATCTAACGGATTCAAAGGAATTCGATTCCGGACCCATCTTCACACAGTTCCACCCATGGTCCGATTTCTAAGGCTTAACTCAAAATTAGGGACTGTGTCCCAAAACTCTCCGAATTTCATAGCTAATCATTCCTGCAATTCCCAGAAGCAGAAACAAATGTGGGGAAAGCAGTTACTAGGGGATCAGGGATCTAACTCTCAAAACGACTGGCCATGTCGTTAATGTCTCCCCCTCTTAAAACAATCATTAGAACTCGAACGAGTATAAAGACATACTTGAAGCGGTGAAAACATGAGGGTATTGGCTGCACATATACTGCTCAGTCTCCCAAGTCGCCTCCTCGACCGGCTGACCCCTCCACTGAACTTTTACTGATGCAATATTCTTCAACCTGAGCTTTCTGACCTGCCTATCCAAAATGGATACTAGCTCCTCAACATAAGATAGATCCTAGTCAAACTGGACTAAACTGAAGTCCAACACATGGGCTTGATCGCCGTGATACTTCCGGAGCATAGACACGTGGAATACCGGATGATCTCCTGCTAGGCTGGGAGGCAAGGTAAGCTCATAAGCAACCTCCCCAACATGCTACAATATCTCAAAAGGGCCAATGAATCTCGGACTCAGCTTACCCTTCTACCCGAACCTCATGACGCCCTTCATAGGTGATACCCGAAGGAAAACCCGATCACCAGCCATAAATGCTAAATTACGAACCTTCCGGTCCGCATAACTCTTCTGCCTGGACTTAGCTGTGCGAAGTATCTCCTGAATCACCTTCACCTTTTCTAGGGAATTGTTTACCAAATCTGTACCCAACAATCGGGCCTCGCCCGGCTCAAACCACTCCACTGGAGACCGGCACCGTCTACCATACAAAGCATCATACGGGGTCATCTGAATGTTGCAATGGTAGCTGTTATTATAAATAAACTCGTCAAGTGGAAAGTATTGGTCCCATGACCCTCCAAAATCCATCACACAGGCATGGAGCATATCCTTAAGAATCTGAATCGTGCGCTCATACTGCCTGTCCATCTGAGGGTGAAAGGTTGTGCCCAGCTCCGCCTGGTGCCCAACTCCTGTTGTACGGCTCCCCAGAACCGTGATGTGAACTGCGTACATCTGTCTGAGATGATAGATATTGGGATACCGTGAAAGCGGACGATCTCTCTGATATAAATCTCAGCCAACCTCTCTGAAGAATAAGTGGTCAGCACCGGAATAAAATGAGCTGACTTGGTCAGCCGATCCACGATCATGCAAATAGCATCAAACTTCCTCAAAGTCCATGGAAGTCCAACTACAAAGTCCATGGTGATCCTCTCCCACTTCCACTCTAGCAGCTCAATCTGCTGAAGTAATCCTTCTGGTCTCTGATGTTCATATTTAACTTGCTGATAGTTGAGACACTTGGCCACAAATTTCGCTATGTTCTTTTTCATCCTCCTCCACCAATAGTGTTGTCTCAGGTCCTGGTACATCTTCCCGAGACCTGGATGGATGGAGTACCGCGAGCTATGGTCCTCCTCCAGAATCAACTCCCGAAGACAATCTACATTAGTCACACAGATCCTCCACTTCATCCTCATCACGCCATCATCATCTATAGACACATCTCTGGCATCGCCTCGCCGGACCCTATCCTGAAGAACCAGAAGGTGGGGGTCATCATACTGGCCCTCTCTGATGCGGTCATAAAGGGAAGATCGAGCAACCACACAAGCTAATACCCGGCTAGGCTTTGAAATATCCAACCTCACGAATTGGCTGACTAAAGTCTGAACATCCAAGGCTAAAGGCCTCTCAGTCGCTGGAAGATATGCCAAGCTCCCCAAACTCTCCGCCCCGCGACTCAAGGTGTCGGCCACTACCTTGGTCTTCCCTGGGTGGTATAATATGGTGATATCAGTTTTTAAGTAGCTCCAACCACCTCCGCTGACGTAGATTAAGGTCCTTCTGCCTGAACAAGTGCTACAAACTCCGGTGATAAGTGTAAATCTCACAGGGAATACCGTACAAATAATGACGCTAGATTTTGAGGGCGTGAACAATAGCTGCGAACTCGAGTTTGTGAACCGGATAATTCTTCTCATGCACCTTCAACTGCCTGGACGCGTAGGCAATCACCCTACCGCCCTGCATCAATACTTCTCCAAGGCCAATCCTCCAGGCATCACAATGGACAGTGTAGGACCCCGAACCCGTAGGCAACACTAATACTGGGGTCGTAGTCCAAGCTGTCTTGAGCCTCTGAAATCTCTCCTCATACTCCTAAGTCCACCTTAACGGAGCACCTTTCTGGGTCAGTCTGGTCATAGGTGCTGCAATGGATGAAAAACCCTCTACAAAGCGACGGTAGTACCCTGCCAACCCAAGGAAACTGCGGATCTCCATAGCCGATGATGCTCTAGGCCAACTTTGCATCACCTCAACCTTCTTTGTATCTACCTTGATCCCATCATACGACACTATGTGGCCCAAGAATGCCACTGAATCAAGCCAGAACTCACACTTAGAGAATTTTGCATACAATTTCTTATCCCTCAAAGTCTGAAGCACAGTCCTCAAGTGCTGCTCATGATCCTCCTAGGATCGAGAATACATCAAGATGTCGTCAATAAACACAATGACGAAAGAATTAAGATAAGGTTGGAACACATTGTGCATCAAATGCATAAAGGCTGTTGGGGAATTGGTCAGCCTAAATGATATGACAAGAAACTCATAGTGACTATATCTAGTCCTGAAGGCAGTCTTCGGGATGTCCGACTCCCGAATCTTCAGCTGATGATAGCCAGATTGCAAGTCAATCATGAATAATACTCTGTAC
>ML340364.1:0-49952 GCA_005239505.1 Nicotiana paniculata
AGGGGTGTTTGGGTTTCAAACTGATTGATTGAGTATAGGTTGTGCCGGCCACCTTATCTGTTGAGTGTTTTTTTTAAAATTAATTTGGTCCTTTATTAGACTTTAGCCAAGTTAGTCCTATAATGCGATTTGTCACCTTCAGTAGGCTGAGGAGCTAAAAATTCCTCTCATAAAATGGTCTACGCTCTAGGGTGGTTATTCCACTGTTATGGACTTATAGTTGTATTTATAATTGTTTGTCCCCCATTGATCTGCGGTGTCTGTTCCAAGGGTGGAGGTATTATAGTAGTTACGGTTCCGGACGAATCCAGTAACTTTTGCTTCATCTTATATTTGTATTAGAAATTCGTTAAATATGTAAAAATATTTAATTGCGAACCTAATAACTACGACAGCTAAGATTCAGTGATAAGATATAATTTCCTTCAAATTTTGTATCTGCCATCTGGTCTGTTCCAGTGTAGTCTGGTTTGAGATATAATTAGAGCTTAGGAAGCTACGAAATTAGACATCAACTAGGAGAAATAAAACCCTCTGCTACATATTGTTATCCAGCAATTTAAATAGAAAAATAAAATAAGGAAAAGTTTGTGATAATTTATCAATCTTGTCGCTTATTATCCATATGCATCGTCGGACTCTATTACAGTCAGAAAATCTTGAGATATCAGTTGAAAATACTACTATCTTGACTGCAATATTTTAAAAAGCATTTTCGGGTCAAACCCTAGGATGAGGTGCACCAAAAATGCCCCGAGTCAATAGTGAGGCGAAAATCTCAAAAGACGTAAGCTCAACAATTCGGGGCATATGTCTTAGCGTTGAGGCGAGTTTTTGTAGCGAGACGTGAGCCCAAGAGACTTCCTCAAGTTAAAACAAAATTTGCTGAATAAATCCTTAATATAATACCAATTCTCAAAAGTTCAAATTTCAAATTGCAGATCAGTCATATTTTTTGTCCCTTCATATAGAATTTTTTTTCCTTTTTGTATAATAGATTATTCTGACTAATTTTTTATGGAAGTGAAATATACAGTGCCTCGGGATTAAAATACCTCGCCTTACGCCCACGCCTTTTAATTGACTGTTGTGAATAATTATAGGAAATTATTTTGTAATTGTGTTATTTTATAAAATATTAAAAATTAAATATTCATAAAACTTACTCCCCATACCTCAGGATTAAAACATCCTGCATTACAGGATAACTTTAGGATGTCAAAGCAAATTCCATTTCCTACTTGTCAGCAAAGGCCATAATTTTAGCTTCTTGTCCCAAGTCTTTGTAGCAATAGAGTCCAAACAGGAACAAAAAGGAAAGAGCCATAGCAAATTCTCCTCAACTTTGTACAGATTAGAAAGATTGCAAGGAAAGTGGACTGACTTAACTGTTCCATCGTATTCCCCAAAACATTCCATTGTTTTCTCCTCCTCCAATCAAAGGAGAAAGAGAACTGCATTTTCGTGTGTATACAGACCTTACCCCTACCTTGTAAGGACAGAGAGGCTGTTTCCAATAAACTCTCGGCTCAGAAAAGTGACAGTGAACATATAACTGAACGAAAAAGATGAATATTCCCTTAATCAAAAGGAGAGTAGTTCTATGAAATATTGAAAAAACAGGGGACTTCTGAAAGATTGGAACACAAAACATATAAAGCATATCATGAAAGACCAAAGCAATTTTCATAGTACAAGGCTGATCCAGCCGATAATCGCAAAACCAATGCAATTTTACAATCTATCTTTTCTTCAAGAAAATGTCTCAAAGCTCACTATGATTAATTTATTGTTGTTCTTCTCTGTAAATATTACTAAACGAAACGACTACTGTGTATCCCTTCTGTTTATAGAGCATCCTTAGATAAGAGATTGTGGCTTCCAATTTTTCGGGCATTGCATAGCTCATCACAGGAGTCTCCTCTTTCAAAGACAGCAGCTGCCCCCATTCCTGTGCCTGTTGGGAAATGCAAAAAAAAAGGGTTGATGAGCCATTCTATTTTCATGGTTTTGGGTGCTGAGGGGTGGGAGGGATCAAAAAGGGAGAGAATTGAACATACCTATGCACATGGACACCACACCAAATCGGCAGTCCTTTCCGCGACGTTTCATCTCGTGCAACAGAGTTGCAACGCAGCGTGCTCCTGTTTTGACATATAGAAGAATCTCATGAGAATGATCTTTGAACACGGTATTTTTTAGCAACGAGAAGCCAAGAACAAGCATACGCAGAACCACCACACTATCCCCCATACAAAAAGGTGAAAGAGGCATTGAACTGATAGATTGTTGTAAGGACTGATAAGATAAGAGCGAAAAGGTACCGTCCCATATACCTATTGATCAACTGACTGAAGACAAACCACTGCTAAACTCATCACAAAAGGAGTCTAGTGCAACACATGTTCATACATGAAGCTTTTAATTCACCCCGTGATTGTTATTCTATGAAATGGTCAAATTTACCTGTAGCGCCCAAAGGATGCCCGAGGGCCATTGCACCTCCATTAACGTTGATCTTCTCTGGGTCAAGTTCCAGCTTCTTACGGCAATAAACATATTGTGATGCGAATGCCTAAACAAAAGCCATAGTCAAGAAATTGTACTCTACGCATACAAGACGGAGAGCTGATGAATTTATGTAGATTACCTCATTTATCTCAAAGAGATCAATATCTTCAAGTTCAAGGCCTGCGGATTTGACAGCAGCAGGAATTGCAACAGCTGGACCAATTCCCATAATTGCAGGGTCTACACCCACGGCAGCAAAGGTCCTGCATGAACACTGGGGTTTAGTTATCATTTAAGACAAACATCAATAATAGAATAAAGATGCAAAAAGTATACTGTCATCAGCTGACTAAGGTCAAGGCACGAGAAGGAGGAATCGTGAAGAAAACCACTAACGTGAAAAAAACCAAAAAGCACTCACTGCAAGTACCGTTACTACAGACCTGAATACACCAAGGATAGGAAGTCCCTTTTGCATTGCAAGACTTCTTTTCATAAGTAGTACAGCTCCAGCACCATCAGTGACTTGGCTAGAGTTCCCTGCAGCGAAGAGGAAAACTTTATTAACCAAACTCAAAATTTAAATTACATTACAGACCCAAAGACTACCAAATTACCAGCAGTAGTAGTTCCACTCTTCTTGAACACTGGCTTTAACTTTGCCAAGTCTGAAACAGAGGCATTTGGCCGTATACCATCATCAACAGAGATCGTTACCGGTGTCTCATCTCCGGTTTTTGGATCAACAATCTTTAACAGAAGACAGCAGAAACATAAGAGGGTAGTTGATATAGCTATTAATGGATACCCCAGTGATTAAAATTCAGACAGGGATACTACCTTCGTGGGTACAGGAATTATTTCATCTTTGAATTTTCCGGAAGCAGACGCTGCAGCAGCCTTACGATGCGAATCAACCTAGCAACAGAAATAAAAATGAGATGAGAATATACGCCACAGACATGATCATAAATTGAGGGGTCTATTTAACTTACTGCAGCCTGGTCTTGTTCCTGCCTTGTCACACCAAAACGATGTGCAACATTCTCAGAAGTAATACCCATAGGAAGAAGACAGTCTTGAGCTTGTGCCATCATCTTAACCTGAGATCAAATGTTACAGATCTTGATAATCCTTCCAATAGAACTCATCTCTAAAGAATAAGCGTAACAATATATAACAAAAGAATACACAATATTTTTCATAGAACAAGGTACATACTTTTGGGTTGACTGATCCTTCCCAAGCCATTGGGTTTGTGGTCATAGACTCCAATCCAGCGCCAATACCTGATTTGATAGAGATAAGTTAGCCAAACATTAGAAATGGAAGGAACACCGAATCCAAGGGAATACAGTTAAATGCACTTCAGCAAAAGGAAATGGCAAACACACCAATGTCATAAAATCCAGCTTTAATAGCTGCAGCTACATCAGCAACTGCTTGAAGGCCTGATGAACATTGCCGGTTTACAGTTCTAACTGGCACAGTTTCTGCTCGAGAGAAAAGAGAAATGAGCATATATTGAAATAAGAACCTCATACTTAAAATGACGAACTTCACACCATGATGTACTAATAAAACCTACCAGGAAAACCAGCATAAAATGCAGCCATCCTGCACTCGCTTGCTCTCTGGGAACCTGGGGCCAACACCGTGCCGACAACAATATCCCCAACTTCACTAGGACTTACATTAGTCTTTTCCATCAACGCCTGTAGAGAAGATTGAAGGAAGAATTTAAAGGTAAATATCTTCGTTAATCTTGACAACATCAAGAAATGACTCAGCTTAGTGTAACGCACCTTCAGAACTGGAGCAAGTAAATCATCAGGATAAGTATCCTTGAAGCTGCCTCTCTTTGCTTTGCAAAGAGGAGTCCTATATGCACTGCATGGAACAAATAGATTGTCACGGTATCCAAGGAAACCACATATGTAGTGCAAATGAGAAGTTAAAACAAAATCATGAAAGTATAAAAAAGCAAGAGACCAACACAAAGGTGCAGCTCAGGCAAACTCAAAAGCTGAAACTAGAGGCGGTTATCAACTATAACAACTTACGCGACTATGACGACATCATCTCCAAAGACAGAGGTCCTTTGGTAAGCAGCACTGTCTCCAGCAGAGCATACAGATGCCTGGTTTAAAAGAGAACTTGAGTGACAAAAGTATAATGTGTATCTTTTTTACGACACCAGATGTTTGAAATTAGACAACCCCATTCACCACTCAACAAGTAATAGACTTTCACAGCGAAAGGGGTGTTCAAGAACAAGCCAACTAACCGAAAATACCTAGAGACTGAGTATAACAATAAACATGTCATAAAATTAACTGAATATTCCTGTAAACTGTAGTTACTAAACATCTAGTGAACATAGTTTTGAACAGGTTTAAACACGACATAGGCACATCAACCATCAGACATGTAGGATTTCACCACCTTTGGTCCCTTCCCTTAAATTATATGTGCTTCACACAACCAGATTTAAAACTTCCTCTGTTTTATACTGATCAATTGTAAAAAATATTTCCTAATATCTAAAAATAGAAGACTCAGCAATGAAACTAATAAATCAAACTCTGCATCCGCTTTATACACAGGTATTCTTCCTACTGATTTGTAATTTAGCAGACATCCTCTTACACATTTTAGAGAATAACAAACACAGAAAAAGAAGGAACAAAGCTAGTAGATTTACAAAGTGAAACACTGCAACCTAATAGGGAAAGAATGAACTTGAAAAGGTTGTCATCCATGATAGGCTTTTCTTTTCCAATTATTGTACTCTGGACGGTGTTTAACTGAGGATGAAGTTTAAGAAATAAAGACACTTTTGAAACTTGTCATTAAAAACAAGCCATAGTTTAAAGTTCCATTGTTTCTGAATGTAAAAATGTGATTATTTTTCTGACAAACTAAAAAAAACGAGTGTCACGTAAATTGGGATAGACGCCTAGACGGAATATCCATTACAACTATACCACAGTTCCACTCGTAATAACAAGAGAAATTAATAGGTCATCAGATCTGCAGGAAAATAATATTTCTATTAATGGCATAAAAGCACTACGGAATAAATCTGATCTTGACCCCTCCCAAAACATGAAAACAATTAATGACTTCTCATATCTAGGACCTTCCACCTATGGATCAAATTCAGCCATATACCCTCGTAAAAACTACTCAACTACCTATCCACAAAATTCAAACTTCCGCTCAAAACATACACAAAAAACAAATAAAACCATATACCAAAAAACAAAAAAAAAAAATTAGCTCATCCTTCAATCTACATATCAAAATAAACCATACCCACATAAAAAAACGACCTCCCCACAAGATTCAAACTTTTAGCTCAAAAACATACACAAACCCAATAAAACCATATACAAAAACATAACTTCAGCTCAAAACTTCAATCTTCAGATCAAAATAAAAAGTACCACATCAAAATCAATCAACAAAACAACAAAAACATACACAGTAAATCAAACTGAAATTCAAGAAAACAAATTGAATTCAGAATTGAATAGAAAGCAAGACTTGAACGGTAGCTCAAAACGTACACAAAAACCCAATAAAACCATATACAAAAGCATAACTTTCGCTCAAAACTTCAATCTACAGATCAAAATGAAAAAAATATCCACATCAAAACCAAGAAATAGAATAAATCAAAACATACCCAATAAACCAAATTGCAAATCATTTATAAAACAAATTGAATCCAAAGGTGGAATTGAAAGGAAGAAATAAAACACAGCCACAAAAATTTGAAAACAAAGAAACAAAAACAAATCAAAAATAGAATTGTGAAAATTATAAAAGAAATCCAAACAGACCAAAACACTAAATTGAAATTGGAAAAAAAAACTCACAGCAATGGATGATTCAATATTTTCCAAGGAAGAAGAAGTTTGAGTAGGACGAAGGTGTTGAAGAAGAACTCTTTGTCTCTCAATTGCTTTCTCCATTTGATTTCACAATTATTTTTTTAGTACAAATTACTCTAAAATTGATTAGAATATTTTTGAGCTAGTTTTCTACTCTGTCTCTTTATATAGGGAAAGAGGATCGGTTTGTGTATTGGGATTTGCAAAAACGTGAAAGTTTATCTAGAAAGGATGGGTTTAATGAAGAAAGATAAAGTTGGTGACACTGTTCTGATATTTTTTTTCAATTCTGGGGAGGTAAATGACAATTTTTTGCAATTATTTTTATGACTAAAAACTACTCTTTTTTAGCCACTGACATACACGCGCCAGTTCTCTTGTTGGAAAAAAGTACAACAGTTTTGTGTTTATATCTAATTATTAATAAATATAAAATATATGTCTTTATATAAGTTTTTTATTTAATCAGATTTAGTAATATGTATTTTAAATATTTTGTAGTTAAGGTTAAATTATTTGATTTAATATTAATATCAAATACGAATAAATATTTTCTTTTCTTGTTTGATCATTCGACTAAATTAGAGTTTAAAAGAAAATTGAGACTTGTAAATAATCAATCGTATGCTCAAATATCAAAAGTATCATCTGGTATCTTTTGGTGATGAAAAGTATCAAAGCATCAATGCGGTGAATCTATAATATAGAGTTTTTGCATATAGTTAATTAATAACATAAATTACATTATAATTTATCATTCGAGTATAACAAAATAATATAAATTGTTGTAGACATCATATTTAAGTTTTTTCTTTTTTTGCGGATTATGTCAATTTTTACGAGAAATATCTTACTATGTGAAAATAAAAATGTGTGTAACTATTATTAGTGTTTAAAGACTGAAATACATTTGCTTTTTTTTTTAGGAATGGATAAAGATTGAGAAAGTGCCAAACAAATTAGGAAGAAGTAGTATTTATTGCTTCAAATTTTTGATAAATTAGATAAAACAATAATTTGAAATAAACTTATGACATAATTAGTTTGGTAATATGTCAACTCAATTCTACATTATCGGATTCCAAAGCTTGGTATCTGCTTTGAAATATTATGAATATGACAAGTGATTATGGAAATATAATTACTTGTAGACGTATATGGCAACTTGTTATTGTTACAAATTATAAATAGATTATTTAAAATTTCAGTATAAAATTACCGAAATTTAAAATTTAAAAAAATTAAGTCAAAAAGACAGATTTAGAAATTCAAAGTTGCAAAAACACGCGCCATTAAGGGAGAATGATGAAAGAGGACATAGAGATGCGTGCCGAAGAGAGAAATTAAAACGGGTTTTCCTCATCTGAAAGCTCTCCAATTACGTATCTGTCCAATTGTTAAATCAACGGCTCTGATTTACCAAATTATTGGGGAAGTAATAGATGATGATGATTCGATGAAGTTGAGGCAGCTCTTTCTTTTTCATTCACAAGGTATTTATGAGAATTTTGACCATGTTATCTGGTTTATTTGATACTTTAATTTTTCAATAAAAAAAAAAAAGACATTAGGAAAGTAATTTTGAAGAAATATTTGCGTAAAAACAAAGTTGTGATTGAATAATTATAGCGGAAATTTCAAGAACCAGATAAGTGCTGCGATTGAAAATGACAGCGTTCAATTATTTTTCAACATTTCGAAAGTAATTTTGAAGAAATATTATTATTACTCCTTCTATGACATGTTGACTGGTTTGTTTGAAAAAAAGTAAATATTTTAATATCCAGAAATAAATTTAATAATTTTAAAGATATTATAACTATAGAAATGTTTATAACTTAAGTCCACGAGCTTAAATGAATCATCATTGTTCAAGGTTAGAAAATTCAACAGCTTGTACACATGCTCATTGAAGGATAACACATATATACAACATAAAGCTATTGTCATGGTACTTGGCATCGTGGTAATGCAAAAATATGTGGATCCTAAGACAATATACACATCCAAAGATATACAAATAGACATGTTGTTGAAACAGGGTGTGAACGTAACATACATGCAAGCTTGGAGAGCAAAGGAAAAGACTCTGGAATTTTTGAGAGGCCCTCCTGCTGAATCCTAGAGTCTCCTGTCGAGTTACTTGTATATTTTGGAGAAGACTTATCCGAGGTCGGTAGTGAAATTGCAGAAGACTGAAGATGGTTGTTTCTTGTATGCATTCATCGCTCTTAATACGTCCATCAAGGGTTGGGAGAATTGTAGGTCAATTGTAGTAGTCGATGACACATTTTTGAAGTCAGGCATATAGAGACATCATGCTAACATCTAGCACAATGGATGCAACACGTAATTCTTAATCACATTTAGTAGACTATACAATTGATGTAGATTAATTGTAAGAATATTGTATTCAAGTTGTTTTTGAAAATGTATTTTTGATGTTTTCAAGTTTATTACTGAATTGAATTTTTTTAATGCTATGTGATAGGTAGTATATTACCACTTACATACACCGTTGTTGATTCAGAAAATGAGGAAATGATTTTTTGAGAAGTTCAAATATGCATATGGTGAAAAATCAAATATGTGTGTTGTTTCGGACCAAAATGAAAGTATACTAAAGGCAACATCAACGATTTATACCGACATCACACATTATTCTTGCATGTGGCATATTTGGACAAATATAAGGCTGAATACATACGAAGACACTTAAAGTTGGTACGATCTTTCATTTAGACACCTGAATT
The DNA here is from genome assembly GCA_005239505.1 of Nicotiana paniculata. Taxonomy (NCBI): domain Eukaryota; kingdom Viridiplantae; phylum Streptophyta; class Magnoliopsida; order Solanales; family Solanaceae; genus Nicotiana; species Nicotiana paniculata. Next base: position 9,164 of record ML340364.1, read on the forward strand.
CAAGGGTGTTCCTGTTGAGCACTTATACTACTCGAAATTTATTCCAATTGAACAATTTTTGCTAAGTTGGCACATAAAGTGAGTTTCACCCGACATAGGCGCGTGAAGACCCCCAAAAAACAGTATTTTTATTTATTATTCTTTTTTATTTCCTTCTTCTTCTCCCTTAAAAACAAAACAGATCTGGAATTTGAATTTTGCACTGATTTCGATTTTTTTTTTTTGAAGAAACAAACTATATATCAAGGTCCATAAGGTATAAAGATTTCTGTAGCAAACAATATATAAAGATTTTGCTTACAAAATTTGAAAGCCACCATTAGTGGGTCTTTAAAAGCTTGAAAGGTTCAAATGGGTTACTTGATTTGATGAAATTTTGGGAAATTAATATTGGGGTTGTGTTCGTGTCGTCGTGGAGAATCTTTAGCTGAAGTTATAACAAACTTTGAGGAGTTTCTCTTAAAAGTTTGGATTAAAATCTTGGTTGGAACAAGAACGCACATGAAGATAGTGAAGAACACCAAACCACTTATTTATTTTGTTTATTAAATAGATTTAACATAGTTTTTCCTTCTTTTTTTTACTCAAAATAATATATATCATTTTTTTATTTGTCATTCGCCACGTCAGCAACGAGTGCATTGCACAAACTTTGTAAGTTTGGCTGATTGTCAAAAAAGTGTTAAATTGGAATAATTTTCGGGTAGTATAAGTGCTTAATAGGAACACCCATGAGTTCAGGTGTCTAAATGAAAGATCGTGCCAACTTTAAGTGTCTCCGTATGTATTCGACAAAGTTCAAGAAAGCTCATCTAAAGTTAAGCGATTGTACTTTGCCACGGTATGATCATACACTCATGATGAATTTAATGAAAGAATGTCAAAGATTGAATAGATCGACATACATGTTAAAGAATATCTATACGATGGTTATCACAAATGGTCTCGAGTACATGAAACAGTGAACAGAACATGGACGATGACATCAAATATTGCAGAGTCCTTGAATGCGGTAACCAAAGATGTAAGAGAGCTGCCCGTAGTTCAACTATTAGAGTACAAAGGGTACGTTCTCATACATTGGGAAAAATTATTGAATGCATCGGGTACATTCACATACCTTGGGAAAAACTACAACAAAGAGTTAGAGGACAACGTGACTTTATCGCAGAAGATGAGAGTAAGTTATGGTCCATAAAATCAGATAGTTGATTTCATTAAAATAAATATATAATAATAATTATAGATATATTGTTGTATAATTGTAATTATTTTATTTTTAGCAAGTGCTGATAACTTGTCGATGTTTGTAATAAAATTGCAGGTGAGAACTTCAACAAATTACATCCATATTGTGATTGATGGTGTCAAACGCTTCATTGTTTGTCTTCAAAACAGGATACGTAGTTGTGGATAATTCCAGCTTGATGAACTTCCTTGTCCACATGCTTTGGCGGCTTTGAGGCACAGAAACGAGTCTTATGAAAACTGCTCTCCTTATTACACCAAGGAGAGTCTTCTGCAGACTTGTGAAATACCAGCGGACCCTCTACCTGATGAAAGCAAATGAGATATGCCACAACATATAGCAGAAGAAATTATCTTGTCACCTACTGGAAAAAGGCAGACAGGGAGACCTAAAAAAAAAAGATACAAACGATATGAAGAAATAAAGGCAAAGAGTACAAGGTTTTATGTGGAAACTGCGGACAAGAAGAGCATATCAAGAGTTCTTGTAGGAATGCTCCAAAAAAAAATATAAGAATTGATGTAGTTTAAAGAATTTTTTTTACTGAGTACTGTTGATGATAATCTAACCTTTAAGATATGTTCAATTGTATTTGTTCTCTTCTGTACAGTTATAGTTGCGCTATAATTATGTAGCTAATTTGAGTAAAGTTTGTCTCCTAAGATGGATGTTTGTTAAACAGATTTTTACTCTTAATGCCATTAGTTTGTAGTTGGTTTGCATTAATAAATGTGTATATTAATTAATTTTAAGCTTTATTTTATAGTACTGCTAAATTTGAATAGGTATTGTATTGTTGTATATTAGTTGTAAACAAAATTGTATTTATTATATAAATAAATTGTTAGCTGAGAGTAGCATTATATCGTTGCTTAAATTTCATTTAATTGTAAAGCTAAATGTTTGAGACCTTACATTTACAATAATATTTGTTCACATAATATGTTATGTATAATTAATATGCTAAAAAAAAGACAAAAAAACATATATTATATAGTACCAATAAGTAGATCAAGTACTAACAACTTACAAAAAATATTCTACAAATGCCTTAAAAAGTAAGTAGGAGAATTCTGGACAAAAGAACGAACACAAACTGAAACAACTTTAGTACAATTTTGTTACAAATAAACTGTAGCTAAATTGTTCTTAATAAACGCTTTCTCTACAACTTTAAAACAATCAGCTACTACTAAACACTTTTCCTACAATTTAGCTACTAAATTAGGTAATTAATTTCTTCTGTTCCGGACTCTTGTTCGCTCCCTCACAACTTGTGTACCTTTTCTTTTTGCTAATCTTCTAGTAATCTCACTTCCACTAATTGCATCAAGCTCTTGCCTTCTTCTAGTATAATTCCAAAGGAGCGCTCCATAGCGCTTATGGTGTTGATCAATATCAAAAAGATCTTCTTTTGAAATCGAGAGCTGTCCAATGTTGACATATTCTGCAAAAGCCACCACGTATACACCGCAATCATTGCAGTAAATATTATGGGAAAAGCTTTACCATTCAATGTAAAATTCAATTGGACAAATTGAAGGAAAAGCAGCACATATAATGATACTCTTTTTGTTGGGGTATCTCACTGACCAGCTACTGAATTACAAGAGGGTCAGTAACACACTTTTAAATGTATGACTTTGTTTTCTTGTAATTAATGTCTCCACGCTTCCCATAGAAGTCGGCGCATGACAAGTAGAGGGGGATCATAACAATAAACTTGTCGACAACAGATTCAACAAGTTTGTGATTACGGGAAGAGACCATAGAATCATAAACATATAGAACCCCTTCGGTAATGTTAAACACAACCAACAACCAGTGAAATTTCTCAATAATGTTGATGGGCATAATCACAAAATCAACTTTGTTCCATGCAATATTTGCAAGTAATCGGTACCCCACTATGTATTCTGATACGACGTCATGTGTTTGACAACAACAAGCTTCCTATAGGCAGGGGCATTCATGTACCTCTCATAAGTTCTATTCTGGTCTTGAACATATAGTTAGTAAATCGAGTTCTGTTTTCAGGATCATACTTTTCTCTCTTTCTCAAATAGTATAAAATAACATCAATGTGCTGCCAAAAAACACATTACATAATTTCTCAATACAATAGATAATTTATAAATAATTTTTAAACAAAATATCTACAAGTATCTAAAAAAACATAAAACTTTAGCTTATAATTATATGCCGGGGTATGAATGAACCGTGTTATTAAGAATTTATCCAGGATGTGCCAAAGTATAAACCAGTCCTTCCTATCAACTTTTTCCACTTTAAGATCAAACCACGGGTTGAGCGGGTTATCTTTTACAGTATAAGGCGCCTTCTTCCTATTAAAAACATAGAAAACTAATTTAAATGTAGTTGCACATGGAAATCCATAAATTCTATGCCCTCCATTATATGAAAAAAGGATAAAAACTAACCTCTTTGAAACCGTGTTGGTACCAAGATATAACCACTTATTGAAATTCTTCCAACAAATCAGAATCAACATTGTCGCCAATAACCCCAATAAATGGATGCTTGATGTTGAAAATTAGGGGAGGTCCAACAGAGCCGCTTCCACCAGAACTAATAAGGGAGAAAGGGGGATCTAACATGATTTCCAGGAACCCTTGTTCTTCCTTGCTGTACAAAGGTTGTTTCATCTTCATTAGCCTCGCCAGACTTAACTATATGTGAAAAGTTCTTAGGCATCTCAAAATCATCAAGGGTTATTGGCCTTTTTCCAGACTTGGAATCATTGTCCGAGTTAGCTACATTGATGAAGTCGACTCATTACCTACAAAGTTAAAAACAAAAGAATAATATGGTATGTTGCATGCATCAAATATGTTGAAAAATTGTACATTATATAAAAGATGGTGTTTTTCTACAATTATAATATAATAATTAATATCACCAAAATTTTCGTTGGAATCCTCTCTTTGATGGGAAACATCTGCTTTCTGAATTAGAGAGTGCAAACGCATAGTCTCCTTCTATGTGACAGAAATTTTATACAAGTTATAGAATTGTATGCATTTTGTTTAAACATAATAAAACATAAAATATAAATGTATGAGGTTATACTAATTAATTCTTCATTGAAATGCTATCCTTCCATCCCGATTTGGAGAGCGCAAATGCATAATTTTCTTCTGTGTGACAATAAAAGAGAATTATAGGTAAGTTGTTTAACAAAAATAATATGTTGATAACTTGTACTTCCTCCGTTTCAATTTATGTGAACCTATTTGACTAGGTACAGAGTTTAAGAAAAAATGAAGACTTTTGGGATCTATGGCCCTAAACAAGTTAAAAAGGGGCCCAGATTATTTATGTGGTTATAAAAGCTTCTCATTAAGGGTAGAATTGTAAGTTTAAGCTAAATTATTTCTAAATTTAGAAAAGAATCATTCTTTTTGGAATGGACAAAAAATGAAATAGGTTCACATATATAGGAACAGAGGGAGTAGTTAAGTTGTAGTTAAATTATTGAAATAATGTCATATAGCTGAGATGTAATATATATTGTGAAATATGTAATATATATATATATATATAAAAAAAAAATCATATTGCAGTTTCTTTCTTGAATGCCTCTTAAAATTGGGAAGATAAGTCAACACCTATCAGACATGATACATGAACATTCTCCTCTTTTAGAATGTCAGAACAGATATATACACGAGCCTAAAAATCTTGAATTAGGTATACCTCTTTTTTAAGCAATTCAAGGTCTGAACTGACCAAAGGCCAAAAGTTAAAAAAGTTAAAGAAATATTTGTCATAACGTAAATTACAGAAAAAAACTAGCAATATCATAAGTTGTTACCTTATCAACATATTTTCTTAATTTTTTTAGTTGTTGCAGAATTGCCGATTTGTCATCTATTCCCATGGACTGCTTAGTGCCAGATGACGATGCAGAATTTCTCGGATGCTCGGTGTAATGACCCGGCCGGTCATTTTGAATGTTGTAGCCTCCTTCCCTTGTTTACTGCTTATTTTATGCTCATTTGTCATTAGAGCTGTCAAAATGGGGCAGCCTAATCCAGCCCAGTCCAACCCAAGCCTTTTAAATTTGGTGGGCTAGGATGGGCCGGGCCGCCATATTAATGGGCCTTAAAATGGCCAGCCTAACCCAACTCTAAGAGGGCCGCAAGCTAGGGCGGGCCGACCCTTCAATTTTATTTTTTAGAAAAAAAGAAACTCTTTAAATCCTTAAATATTTTTTCGTGACATAGTCAATTAATCATGTAAACAACTTCTGCTTGCTTAGAGCGTACAAAAAGCTTGATATTTGACGAGAAATCTCGTAATTGAAATGCAAATTCTCTATATCTCTAGCTCTTCTTTTTTAAAGTTACATGAATATTTTTCTTAATACGTTTCTTTCATTTTCCTCAGATTCAGGGATTGTTTCAATAAGTTTATATGCTGAGATTTTTTAATTTAGGATTAATATCATTTGCTGATTTCATCATTATAGTCCATACAATTTTTAAAATTTCTTAAATTTGCTAGTGGTCAATTTTTGTGTGTATAATGATCTTTTCCTATGCTGAAGAGCAGTTTTAATATTAATAATATATTAAAGTAATCTAAAATGATCATTGGACATTTAAAGTAATATTTTCTTTTGAAAAAAAGATTATTATTGGCCACCTAAAACTTTTAAGTTCGTTATTAATTAAGGAAAATAAAACTAATTTTGTCATTTTACATGCTTGTCAAAACTCTAAAATCTAGTTGACATGGAAGGGTAAATGAGAAATATAAGGTTGGGGAATGAGGATTATAGTTAATAGTTTTTTTAATTTTTTTTACTTTTTAAATATTAAATATTTAATACTTAATTAATTTGAATTTAATTAATTTTGGCCCACGAGCCAAATCCATTTTGACGGGCCAAGTCCATTTTGACGACTCTAATTGTCATTATATGACTTGCCGTGGTAGTTGGTTCGGTTCCGGGGATGTTTCAGAATAGTTGAGATACTTAATCTCAAGGTTGGAAGCTTAAGTTGAAAAGGTTGACCGAATGTTGACTTATGTGTAAATGGCTCCAGAATGGAGTTTTGATGGTTCTAATAGCTCCTTTGGGTGATTTTGGACTTAGGAGTGTGTCCGTATAATGATTTGGAGGTCCGTAGTTGATTTAGGCTTGAAATGACAAAATTTTGAAAATTAGAAGTTTTGGAAATTGAGAAGTTTGATCGAGAGTTGACTTTGTAGTTACCGAGCTCAAATTTTGGTTCCGGAAGTTTGAATAGGTCCGTTGTGTCATTTATGACTTGCGTGCTATATTTGAGGTCAATCGGACTTGATTTGATAGGTTTCGGCATCGAATGTAGAAGTTAGGAGTTCATAAGTTCATTAGGCTTGAATTGCAGTGTGATTCATATTTTTGATGTGGTTTGATGTGATTTGAGGCATCGACTAAGTTCGTATGATGTTTTAGGACTTCTTAGTATGTTTGGTTGGGATCTCGGGGGCCTCGGGTGGATTTCAGATGGTTAATAGAGTGAAATTGGGACTTGGAAGACATGAAGTTTGTTGGTGTTCGGGTCTGGTTTCCTTCTATGCGATCGCGCGGATAGGTCTGCGATCACGAAGGCTTGTTTGGGCAGCTGAATTTTTACTCTAAGAATTCGCGAGTTAAGGGATGCGATCGCATAGTCTAGTGAAGCAATGAATCGCGAACGCGTGGGCTAGGCCGCATTCGCGAAGAGGAAGTGAGGCAGCTGGGCTCCGCGTGAGTGTTATTCGCGATCGCGTATCTGTGTCTGTGATCACGTAGGTCTGAGGAGGCAGTGCTTCATGTTAACTTGGAGACTGTCGCGTTCATGTAAGTCTAATTCTTGGGCAACTGAGTTTGTGCTTCGCGATCACGAAGTATTTTCCATGATCACAATTAAGGAATGTCTGCGCAGAATTTAAAGTTTAAAAAATGAGGATTTGAGTTTATTTCACAAATTGATTTTGGGAGCTCGGATTGAGGCGACTCATGAAGAAATTTTCAAGGGAGTGATTGGAGGTAAGTGACTCTTACTTAGTTTTGGTTAAATTACATGAATATATTTCTGATTTTATCATTTAATTAGTGGTTTGGGGGTGAGAAATTTGGAAAAAATGAAGAAAACTTCATAGGCCGAATTTTGGGGATTTGAGCGATATTTTGGTATCAGATTCGAGTAATTTTGGAATGATTGAACTCGTGGTTGAATGGGCGTTCGGGTTTTGTAACATTTATCAGATTTTGATACGTGGGCTCGGAAGTTAACTTTTGAATTGACTTTTTGACTTTTGATTAAGAACTTAACATTTTCATATGGAATTGATTCCTATAGCTTGAGTTGATTGTATCGAATTATTTGTGGATAAATTCAAGGCATTCAGAGGCCGATTCGCGAGGCAAGGGCTTGTTGGAGTAGAGATATGCACGGTTTGAGGTAAGTAACACTTCTAAACTTGGTTATGAGGGTATGAATCCCTGAAATTACGTGCTATGATTGGTGTTGAGATGACGCATATGCTAGGTGACGCGCGTGTGGGCGTGCACCATAGAAATTGTGATTTAGATTATTCCATGGAACTGTGTAGCTATATTATCTGAATATTGTTATTGTACTCTATGTGTTAGAGCACTTGAGCTGTCATTTATGCTAGAATCATGTTTAAGCTATGTGCTGGTATTATTGGGACCCACAATGGTCGTTCTTTGCTGTTGAATTATTTGCTTAATTGCAATTATGTACTCAGTCGCATTCATGATTGCATATCATATCTCAGTCTGTGTTATCATATATTGTCACATCTTGTATCATTTGTTTGGGATGCTTAGCATGAGTGTTGTGAGCCCGAGAGACTGAAGAGATTGATGACCGAGGGCCTATTTGTGAGTGATATTTATGAGATTGGGCTGCACGCCGCAACAGGTTTTATTGATTCATGCTAGATTGCCAGGACTTGGCTTATTATAGCGCTTGGGCTGGATCTGCCCCTCCGGAGTCTGCACACTCACAATGAGCGCAATTGCTATTGATTCACGATATTTGATTTGGGCTGGATCTGTCGTGGGATGGATGTGCCATGTACAGTGCTGAATGATTGAGTGTGATGAATATGAGTTGAGACAGTCAGGTTGAGTGCTCCGAGAGTGTGAGTACGTGACACTTTCATTGTGTTGCATCACATACATTATGCATATTGGCTTGTAGATATAGAGACGTCATATCCTCATATCATTAAGACTTGACATATTTTATCTATTCTGTGTTTAATTGTTAAACCTGGAAGCATGTCTACATTCCCGTACTGGTACCTGCAAATTATGTTCTGTAAATTTTTGTACTACTTAATTATGTATTTGGACCGTATTGTTCAGACTCGTCACTGTTTTCAGTCCAACGGTTTGACTGAGGAGTGTGAGGAGAGCTTTCAGAAGCTCAAAACAGCTTTGACTACAGCCCCAGTATTGGTACTACCTACAGGTTCAGGATCTTATACTATATATTGTGATGCTTCGCGTATTGGACTCGGTGCGGTGTTGATGTAGGACGGTAGGGTGATTGCTTACGCGTCCACACAATAGAAGGTGCATGAAAAGAACTATCATGTCCACGACCTTGAGTTAGTATCTATTATTCATGCCTTGAAGATTTGGCGGCACTATTTTTACGGTGTCCCTTGTGTGATCTACGCCGATCACCAGAGTTTGCAACATCTGTTCAAACAGAAGAATCTTAACTTGCATCAACGGAGGTGGTTGGAGCTGCTTAAGGATTATGATATCACCATTTTTTACCATCCCGGGAAGGACAATGTGGTGGCCGATGCCTTGAGTCACCGGCGAAGAGTTTGGGGAGCTTAGCATATCTACCAGCAGCAGAGAGGCCATTGGTGTTAGATGTTTAGGCCTTAGCCAACCGGTTTGTTAGATTGGATATTTCTGAGCCGAGTCGAGTGTTGGCTTGTGTGGTCTCTTGGTCTTCTCTTTATGATCGTATGAGGGAGCGTCAGTATGATGACCCCCATCTGCTTGTCCTTAAGGACACGATTCAGCACGGTGATGCTAAGGAGGTCACTATTGGAAATGATGGTGCATTGAGGATGCATGGCAGGCTATGCATGCAAATGTAGATAGTTTGCGTGAGTTGATTCTCCAGGAGGCTCATAGTTCGCGATACTCTATTCATCCGTGTGCCACGAAGATGTATCAGGACTTGAGGCAACATTACTGGTGAAGGAGAATGAAGAAGGACATAGTGGAATATGTAGCTTGGTGTCTAAATTTCCAGTAGGTAAAGTATGATCATCAGCGGTCAGGTGGATTGCTATAGAAGTTAGAGATTTCGGAGTGGAAATGGGAGCGGATCACTATGGATTTCATTGTTGGGCTTCCATGGACTCAGCAAAAGTTTGATACAATATGGGTGGTTGTGGATAGACTAACCAAGTCAGCTCATTTCATTCCTGTGATGACTACTTGTTTTTCCAAGCAGCTTGCTCGAGTTTATTTCCACGGGATCGTTAGGAATCATGGCATATCAGTATCTATCATCTCTGATCGGGGTACGCAGTTCACATCACGGTTCTATAGGGCCGTACAACATGAGTTAGGTACTCGGGTTGAGTTGAGCACAACATTTCACCCTTAGACGGACGGACAGCCCGAGTGCACTATTCAGATACTAGAGGATATACTCCGTGCATGTGTGATAGAGTTTGGAGGTTCTTGGGATCAGTTTTTTCCACTTGCAGAGTTTGCCTACAACAACGCTTATCAGTCAAACATTCAGATGGCACTGTGTGAGGCTCTGTATGGTAGGTGGTATCAGTCTCCAGTGGGTTGGTTCGAGCTGGGCGAAGCTAGGTTATTGGGTACAGACTTGGTTCAGGATGCTTTAGAGAAGGTTAAGGTGATTCAGGATCGACTTCGCCAGGGTTTTTCACACAAATCAAATGGGTAAGTGTTCTTCCACTAGAACTAATTATATTTCATGAATTAGTTCTTGTTTTTCATCATTTAATTTGTGTTTTGGGTTGAGGGGATTGTGGGTTTTGAAAGAAAGTTTCTAAAATGAAAAATCATGATTTGAAAGACCAAATGTTATCGGAATTGGATAAATTTAGTATGGGTGAACTCGTATCGGAATGGGTAACCGGAATTTGTAAAATTTGTCGGGTTCCGAGGTGCGGGCCCGGGGGTCGACTTTTGGGTCGATTTTTATAATTTTGTAAAGATTGAAACTTTATTATTCGGAATAGTTCCTTATATGTTTTATGTGTATTTTGAAGATATTTTAGTTGATTGTAAGCCGTCCGGAGGTCTTTCCGCCTGAGAGGTCTATTTTTGAGTACCGGGTTGTGGTCTTTGAGGTAAGTATCTTGCCTAACCTTTTGTGGGGGAACTACCCCTTAGGATTGAGTCTTCCTTGTTGATTGTAGTCCGAGTATGCGAGGTGACGAGTGTGTACTCGTACTTATTTGCAATTAGATTGCCCTTTTAGGATTCGTAGATTCTTATATTACCTGTGTATGATTTGTAATTGTTACACTTGAATCCTTGGTTGTTAATTTCATTCCTTCCTGTTTAAATTAGAATTACTTGTTTTTGGATTCTTCGTTGGCTATTTGACTTTACTTGACTTAACTGAATATTCTACTTCTCTTATCATCATGCTATATTTTATTCCTAGCTTGCCTAGTTGACTATAATTAGTGCCATCTAACCTTATTGTTGACTAGCCGTAGTTGGAACATTTATTCGTTGGAGTCAAGCATGCCCGTGAGTCTTACATTGTGATTTATATGACTATTCCCTTAAGTTCCACTTAGGTCTAATTGTTAGACATTTATGTTATTGGTATTTCCTTGATGTCGCCTATTATTGGGCCATTTGTTTTAAGCCGAGTTTTATTCCGTGAAGTAATCTATTCAGGTGAGATTGGTTATAGCTATTTCCCTTACCGGGATGTTATGGTTTCTGTTACTGTCTATGCTGTTAATGATATAGTTTGTATTGTTGACTTCCTTGCCGGGATGTGATGGTTCCTATTACTGTTTATGATGTGAATGATATCGTTTGTACTGTTGACTTCCTTGCCGAGATGTTGTGGTTTCTAATACTGGTTATGCTGTTAATGATATTGTTTGTATTGTTGACTCCCTTGCCGGGATGTGGTGATTTATGGGTCATATTGTTGGGTTTTCCTTGCCAAACTGTTGTTCTTGATATTATTTGGGTGAGGAAGAGTGTAAAGCACGAAGGATAATTCTGTGCCATGTTTATGTTATTTAGCGCGAGGGAACATTCAGTGCCATGTTTATGATATTTATCACGAGGGAACATTCCGTGCCATGTTTATGTTATTTAGCACGAGGGGACATTCCGTGCCATGTTTATGTTATTTAGCACGAGGGGACATTCCGTGCCATGTTTATGTTATTTAGCACGAGGGGACACTCCGTGCCATGTTTATGTTATTTAGTACGAGGGGACATTCCGTGCCATGTTTATGTTATTAAGCACGAGGGGACATTCCGTGCCATGTTTATGTTGTTTAGCACGAGGGGAGATTCCGTGCCATGTTATGTTATGTTAGCACGAGGGGACATTCCATGCCATGTTATGTTATGTTATCACGAGGGGACATTCCGTGGCATGTTATGTTAGCACGAAGGGACATTCCGTGCCATGTTATGTTATGTTATCACGAAGGGACATTCCGTGCCGTATCTATGCATTATTGTTTCTGTCGTTCTTGTTTGCCATTTACTGCATTTATTGGCAAGATTTGATATTCCTCCTGTACTGCATGGAAATTTCTGAGTGACGGACTGAGTCCCGGTGGATAAATCTTGATGAGATTTTTATCAAGGGATTTTATTGAAAAGTATTGTTGAAAAAGCAATGGTTTTGAAATGATTATATTTGAATGACTTTTACATCGAAAGTATATTTGAAAAGCACTAATTTTGCCAAAAATGGTATTTGGAAGTCATTTATTGGGAAAGCCTTTTTGGAAAGCTTCGTAGTTTGAAAGAAACTGTGTTTTACGTAATTCTCTCTATTAATTATACTTATATCTACCTTTGGAGAAAGTATGTTTTCAAAGTAAACTCTTCCATACTAAAATGATTTTTATTTGCAAAAATTTTTCATATGAACTGCTGTTTAAAGATTTCTACCAGTTATGAATTTTAATGGCTAAGGCCCGTTGTGAACAAATCGACGTGGAGTTGAGTTATCAGTGTCCTCTATTGTATTGTGTTTCCTTTCGATTCGGCTTGTTTTGCTGTCCATCTTTCTGTGTATTTTTGTGTTGTTTCGTGATTGATTTCTGTAATTTCCTTCCGCTTTATATTGTCATTGTGGTGGATTATCCTGAGAAGTATTAGATGGATGTAACGTTCGCTCGTTTCTATATTCATGTTATTTATTTTGTAGACCAGTGGTGTCTTGACTAGTCCTTGTCACTACTCCACCGGGGTTAGTCTTGATACTTACTGGGCACCGCTGTGGTGTGCTCATACTACACTTCTGCACATTTTTTTGTGCAGATCCAGGTATATATTGTAGTAGCTTTGTGGATGATTGCCGAGGAGACTCAAGGTAACCTGCTGCTGCGTTCGCTGGCGTCGGAGTCACCTTCTTTGTATTTATTATTCATACACTGTTGTATCTACTTCCAAACAGTTGTACTTAGAAGTTGTAGAAGATTCGTAGAGCTTATGAGTTGTACTACCGGTTTTGGAAAAGTTTGTACATTCTGTTAAGATTCTATATCAAGACTGTTAGTTCTCCTTATTTATTGTTGTTATTCAGTAACTGCTAGGCTTCCCTATCCTCTAAGACTAGGTTCCATCACGATACCCAATGGAGGGAAATTGGGTCGTGATATGGGGTATGTTTTTAGGAGTTTTTTTTAACCTTCTTCCTTTTGAAGATTTGCTAGCAAGAGAAACTTTGATTTTTTTTTGTTGCAGATTTAGGAATCACTTCTTCTTCTATGAAATCGTCATCACCAACGATTTCTTTGCCCTTCCGTTTTACTGATTTAGCTGATGACGATCCTTCAGTAACATCCCTGTCATGCTTGATTTTTGTTCGCACCTCTACCTTAGCTTCACGAAGGGTAAGAGGGGACTTTCTCTATAGTGTTGCATGTTGGGATTTCACCATTTTTTGGGTGAATCCTGTGAGAAAACACCCAAATCAAATGTAGGAATTTCTCCATCAGTAGCTTTTTTAGGCTTTTCCTCGGAGTTCCTTTCTTCTTCATCGAAAAGGAAGGAATTGTTGATGAACTAAGGATTTCATAGCATTTTAAGAGAGAAATTAGGAAATTGAGAGAGAAAATGGAAAATCTTTTTGAGCAAATATGGAAAAAAGCGTTAATGAAGGGAGAGATGTTCATAAGCATAGGGTGTGGGCACAAAAACGTGGAAGGAGTGGGATATATACGTTAGATAATATATTTGCGTGAACAACGGACTTAATTAATATATTATTTAATTCCTAAAATGTATATAATCGGTAAATTATATACGCCCATGTAATTAAATTGAAATTTGAGTAAAAATGTTTCATATAGTGTAAACTTGCTAAAAAATGAAAAGCATATTAAGCTTAAAACATGGGGAACCAAAATCTGTACCTATCTCCTAGTATCAAACTTGAATAAACAAATCAAGCCATATAATTTCATGACATATGCTTTTTGAATTATTCAAGTCAAGTAACTACGTCAGACTTGACCCCCCAAAAAGAAGAATAAATCTAAATATCCACTCACTCAACCGCTTTAACTAAAAATAGCTTATGTATATATATACATACATACATATATATATATATATAAATTAGTATATAATCTATATATGCTGGCTAGAAAAAATAAACAATAAGTTCGACTGACTATTTGTTTAAAAATCCGCCCCCACCGTCCCACCAAACAAAAATTACGTTAGACATGATAAAATTGACGCTTTTCTAGTTAGGAAATGCTGACAGAAATCATGAAGCCTTTTGTTTTCCATATATAAATTATGATTTGTTTGTTAATTGCATCAAGTCTTGTAGACATTAGAAGTATACAAATTTTAGGGTTGATAAGTAATAATGGAAATCGTGCATATTTTCATCAATATAGTAAGTTTCTTATATATATCTTCTTTTTTCGGAAGTTTCTTATGTATATCAACAGTACCAAAATGTGATGACCCAATAGGTCATTTATAGATTTAACTCTCAATTCTGTGTTTCGAAACCCGGATATCTCCGTTTATCCTTCCTCAATTTGCATGCGCAGTTCGTGTCTTTCTCCGAAAGATTTTTATGTGAAAAATTGACGAATATGTGAAATCGTGCCTTAAAACTCAGTTGAGTTGACTTCGGTCAGCATTTTGAACAAACGAACTCGGATCAGTATTTTGACGGTCTCGGTGGGTGTGTATTAATTTGGGACTTGAGCGTATGTCCGGAATCGCATTCGGAAGTCCCTAGATCGTATTATCGCAATTTATTGAAAATTAGAAGCTTAAAAGTTTAAAGAATTAATAAGTTTGTTCGAAGTTTAGCTTTGTTCCTACCAGGTTCGGATTTTGGTTCCGGAACTTGGTATAGGTTCATTACTGTATTTATGATTTGTCTAAAAAATTTGGTGCAAAGAAAAGTTGATTTGACATATTCGGACGTCCGGTTGAAATATTGAACGTTCTTAAGTTTCATCGAAAATTTCATTCGTTTTGGTGTCTAATTCGTAGTTCTAGGTGTTATTTTGGTGGTTTAATCATTCGAGTGAGTTTGTATGATATTTTTGAACTTGTGTGCATGTTTGGTTTGGATCCCCGAGAGCTCGGGTGAGTTTCAGATTCGCTTCGGAGTGGTTTGGACTTGAGATAAATAGCTGGTGAAAATCTGGTTCTGGTGTAGCCTCCGATCTTGCAATTTTGAGGTCAATGTTCACATATGCGAACTTTCAAATTTCTATCAGGTTCGCATTTGCAAACCACTTCCTCGCATTTGCGAAGAATGACTGGGATTGCAAAGGATCGCATTTGCGATCAATGGGTCGCATTTGCGGAGGGCCAAAGTTCGCATTTGCGAACAAATCATCGCAAAAACTATGATAACAGAGATGGAGCTTCTTCGCATTTGCGACTTATGTCTCGCATTTTTGGGGTTCGCAAATGCAAACGTAGGTCGCAATTGCGACATCTGCGCCTAGTCAAAAGCTGAGATAGACGGGATTTTAGCTCATTCTCTCAAATTCTCAACCCTAAACACCCTAGATGCGAATTTTTCAAGAGCCTTCTTCATCAATTCATTGGTAAGTGACTCTAATCTACTTCATTTCAATTACCCATTATATTCCATAAGATTTCAACCTTAAATCTAATATTTCCCTGGTAGAAATTAGGGACTTGGGTGGAATTAGAATTTTTTGTAAAATTAGAATTCAGACCTCGAATTGAGGTCGGATTTCTAATTGAGCTACATAACCGGGCGCGGGAGTGAATGAGTGATCGGGTTTTGTTCCGACCTCGTGTTTCGACCAAGGGTTGACTTTATTTGACTTTTTCAATAATGATCTAAATTGAACTTCTTTCATTCGTGGGTTATTTCTAAGGCTTATTTTTAATCGTTTGGTTGATAATTTGCTAGATTTTGGTTGGTTCGGAGGCTTGTTCGAAAGGCAAGGCCGCAGTCGAACTTTGAATTGGTTGCAGAGCGAGGTAAGTGTCGTTGTTAACCTTGACTTGAGGGATTAAGACTTGTTTGCCTATTTGCTATGTGTTTAGTGTGTGGGTACAACGTATATGTGAGGTGGCGAGTACTTATGCATTGTTGTTGTGTTAAAGAATGCAGTAGAACTTGTTTCTTTGTGATTTATTGCCTCTTAAATTATGACACCCATTCTTAGATTAGATTATGACTTATTTGATCGTTCCTTCCATTTTTATGAATGTATTGTGATGGTTGAGTATGTTGGAAGTTGAGGTTCGGTATCATGGAATCATTATTGACGTAAATTACATTTGTCGCATTATTTATCTCCCGAATTTTTATATTCATTAGTATATCGTAAGGAAGAGTGTTAAAGAACGAAGGGTGATGTCGTGCCATTTTATTACTTTATTTATTGATTAATACATTGTGAGGAAGAGAGATAAAGCACAAAGGGTGATGTCGTGTGTCACGACCCGAGTTGCTCTCCGAAAAGGTATCGTGACGGCACCTAGTCTCTACGACCAGGTAAGCCTAAATTTGTGGAAACTAATAGAAACAATAAAATAAAGATAGAAAAGAACTTAAGTAGATACAACATAGCTGCTCAGCATGTACAATTTCACTTCCCAAAACCCGGAATGTCACGACAGTCACAAGCTCTGTACTAAATGTAGCTCTATACAATGAAACAATGGAAAATGCATACGTCCTCTATGCCTATACTAGAGTAGAGGGGGACTCGTGGGATTCTGCGGACGTGGCAGAATTACCTCGCGGTCTCCTAGTAGCTGCTAGAACGACTCCTAGCCATGATACTGGGTGCTGGTACCTGGATCTGAACATGGAAAACATGCGCAGGAAAGAAGTAGTGACAAGGTCAAGTTAAGGCTCTACTGGAGACTTATAGTAAAACAATTTAAAATTTGATAGAGAGATACAATGAGCTAAGGCAAATCGGTAGGAACAATGAGCTAAAAGAACATAATAAAAGGAAGCCCTCGGCTCAGCACAACATATATCACAATAACAATGTATACAATGCAGTATAGGGGGAAAGCTCCCGGAATCTCGTCTGTAGTCCCAATCTAAATATGCAATGCAGTACAGGGGGAAAGCTCCCGAAATCTCGTCCATAGTCCCAATTTAAATATGCAGTGCAGTACAAATACCGAATATAATTTTTATTTAAGACAATATAGGAGCGATCACAGGCAAAAATATAGATAAAACTACCTAAACATGGTACACATAGTAATAACTAGGGAAAATTCAAGTAAAACAGGTAGGCGTGCTATTTCCTAATCTAAACTACATAGTCAATACATGAGACAATGAAATAGGAATGAAATGATTTAAGTCATGGAGGGAAAAATGGAGCCTTAGCAACAATGGCCCGTGTACGTACTCGTCACCTCACGTACACGGCGCCGCCACTTACCTCGAGTGCGCTACTCAACTCAAAACCACGCTCTTACCACGAGTATCCGACTCCGGATGGCCGAAATCTAACCAATTCGATTGTATAACGTAAATATCACTTTAAGGATTCAAAATGGAAAATTAGTTCGAAGCTAATACGCGAAATTAGG
Source organism: Nicotiana paniculata (assembly GCA_005239505.1). Classification (NCBI taxonomy): domain Eukaryota; kingdom Viridiplantae; phylum Streptophyta; class Magnoliopsida; order Solanales; family Solanaceae; genus Nicotiana; species Nicotiana paniculata. The sequence goes on from ML340364.1 coordinate 26,742, forward strand.
AAATTTGCCCAAAATGCCCCCCCGGGCCCACGTCTCGAAATCGGGTAAAAATTATAAATTTCGGATACCCATTCACTCATGAGTCTAACTATATAAGAATTACTCAAATCGGATGTCAAAATCCTAATCAAAACTCAAGAATTCGGCCTAAGAAGTTTATCCAATTTTTCCCAAATTTTTCCACCAAAATTTCGAATGTAAAGGCTAGATTAAAGAGTATAATCATGGAAATTAGTCTAAATCGGGTATAAATCACTTACCCAAGTTTCCCAGGTGCAAAACTCTCCAAAAATCGCACTTCCCGAGCTTTCAAGTTAAAAAATGTGAAAATAGTTCAAACCCTCGAATTTGGGTCTTTAAATGTTCTGCCCAGCTATTGTTCTATGCGGTCGCGTACTTCTAGTCGCGATCGCGAAGAGTATTCCAACAGGCACCTAAAATTCCTCTATGCGAACGCATAGTACAACTCGCGATCGCGGACCTTATCCACTCAAAGCTACGCGATCACGGTTGGCTTCACGCGACCGCGTAGAACAATACTCAAAACTCCAGCTGCCTAAGGTATTCTATGCGATCACGACCTGGACTATGCGAACGCGGAGACTAGACTGCCCAAGCACTGCGATCGCGGAGAAACTTGTGCGATCACATACAACAATTTCTTTCCTGCCTCAGCTTACCCTATGCGATCACGGATGAACTCACGCGATCGCGATGAACAAAGGACTGCTGCTGTAAAACCAGAAAAACCAGCAATAAGCTTAAGGCCAAATTTGCCGTTTGAGCACCCGACCTACACCCGAGGCCCCCGGGACCTCAACCAAACCTACCAACCAATCCTAATATCTCATTCGAACTTAGTCGAGCCTTCAAAACACCTCTCATAACATCAAAATCATCATTTGTGCATAGATTCAAGCCTATGAACTTATGAAATTTAAAAATCTATATCCGATGCCGAAACACGTCAAAACTCATCCGAATGGCCTCAAATTTTACATACGGGTCAAAAATGACACCACGGACCTGCTGTCACTTCCGGAATTCCATTCTGAGCCCAATATCAAAATTTCACCTATCGGCCGAAATCGCCGAAATTCTAACTTTTGCCAATTCAAGCCTAACTCTACTACAGATCTCGAAAACACATTCCGAACATGCTTCTAACCCCAAAATCACCCAACGGAGCTAAAAGAGTCGACGAAATTCCATTCCGCATCCGTCTTCACATAGTTCTAACTACGACCCGATTTCTAAAGCTTAATTTCACATTTAAGGACTATGTGTCCTAAATCCCTATGAATTTCACCACTCAATGTTCCGACAAGTTCCAAAGGTAGAAATAGACATGGGAGAAGCAGTTATTAGGGGATCGGGGCATTAACTCTCAAAATGACCGACCGGGTCGTTACATCCTCCCCCTCTTAACAAAATCGTTCGTCCTCGAGTGAGTATTAGAGACATACCTGAAGCTGTGAAAAGATGAGGGTACTGACTGCACATATCCTACTCGGTCTCCCAAGTCGCCTCCTCGACCGGATGACTCCTCCACTGAACCTTTACTGATGCAATATTCTTTGACCTGATCTTTCTGACCTACTTATCCAATATAGCTACTGGCTCCTCGACATATGATAATCCTTGTCCAACTGGACTAAACTGAAATCCAAAACATGGGTCGGGTCACCGTGGTACTTCCAGAGCATAGAGACGTGGAATACCAGATGAACTCTTGCTAGGTTGGGAGGCAAGGCCAACTCATAAGCAACCTCCCAAACCCGCCGCAATACCTCAAAAGGGATAATAAACCTCAGACTCAACTTACCCTTCTTCCCGAACCTCATGACGCCCTTCATAGGGGATACCTAAAGCAAAACCCGATCACCAGCCATAAATGCCAAATCACGAACCTTCCGGTCTGCATAGCTCTTCTGCCTGGACTGAGCTGTGCGAAGCCTTTTCTGAATCACCTTCACCTTGTCCAGGGCATCCTGGACCAAATCTGTACCCAACAATCGGGCCTCACCCGGATCAAACCATCCCACTGGAGACCTGCACCGCCTACCATATAAAGCCTCATATGGCGCCATTTGAATGCTGGACTGATAGCTGTTATTATAAGCAAATTCTGCAAGTGGAAAGTATCGGTCCCATGAACCTCCAAAATCCATCACACAGGCACAAAGCATATCCTCAAGAATCTGAATCGTATGATCTGACTGCCCGTCCGTCTGAGGGTGAAAGGCTGTGCTCAACTCCACCCTGGTGCCTAACTCCTGCTGAACGGCTCTCCAAAACTGTGAAGTGAACTGTGTACCTCTATCTGAAATGATAGATACTGGAATACCGTGGAGGCGAATAATATCCTTGATATAAATCTCCGCCAACCTCTCGGAGGAGTATGTAGTCAACACTTGAATGAAATGGGCTGACTTGGTCAGCCGATCCAAAATCACCCAAATAACATCGAACTTCTTCAAAGTCTGAGGAAGTCCAACCACGAAGTCCATGGTGATCCGCTCCCACTTCCACTCTGGAAGCTCAATCTACTGAAGTAACCCTCAAAGGTATCTGCTGCTCCTATTTGACTTGCTGACAGTTGAGACACTTGGCTACAAACTCCACTATATCCTTTTTCATCCTTCGCCACCAATAGTGCTGTCTCAGATTTTGGTACATCTTCGCGGTACCCGGGTGGATGAAATACCGGGAGCCATGGGCCTCCTCAAGAATCAACTCCCGAAGCCCACCTACATTGGGCATACAGATACGGCCCTGCATCCTCATCACGCCATCATCACCAATAGTCATATCCCTGGCATCACCCCGTCGAACTCTATCCTAAAGGACCAGAAGATTGGGATCGTCATACTAGCGCTCTCTGATACGGTGATAAAGAGAAGATCGAGCAACCACACAAATTAATACCAGCAAGTCTCACAAAGATTCAATCTCACGAACTGACTGGCTAAGGACTGAACATCCAAGTCTAAGTGCCTCTCAACCACCGGAAGATATGTCAAACTCCCGAAACTCTCCGCCCAACGACTCAAGATGTCGGCCACCACATTGGCCTTCCCAGGGTGGTATAATATAGTGATGTCATAGTCCTTTTGTAACTCCAACCATCTCCACTGGAAAATTGAGGTCATTCTGCTTGAATATGTGCTGCAAACTCCGGTGATCGGTGAAAATCTCACAGTGAACACAGTATAAATTATGACGCCATATCTTCAGGGCGTGAACAATCGCAACCAACTTGAGATCATAAACTGGATAGTTCTTATCATGCACCTTCAACTGTCTGTATGCGTAGGTGATCACGCTACCGTCCTGCATCAACACTGCTCCGAGGACAATCCTCGAAGCATCACAATAGACTGTGTAGGACCCTGAACCTGTAGGCAATACTAACACTAGAGCTGTAGTCAGGGCTGTCTTAGGCTTATGAAATCTCTCCTCACACTCCTCAGTCCACCTGAACGGAGCACCCTTTTGAGTCAACCTGGTCATTGATGCTGCAATGGATGAGAATACCTCCACAAAACGGCGATAGTACCCAACCAAACCAAGGAAACTGCGGATCTCAGTAGCTGAAGACAATCTAGGCCAACTCTGCACTGCCTCCACCTTCTTTGGATCTACCTTGATCCTATCACAAGACACCACATGGTCTAAGAATGCCACAGAATCAAGCAAAAATTTTCACTTAGAAAATTTGGCATATTATTTCTTCTCCCTCAAAGTCTGAAGCACAGTTCTCAAATGCTGCTCATGGTCCTCTTGGGAACGAGAATATACCAAGATGTCAACAATGAACACGATGACGGAGGAATCAATATAAGGCCGAAATACGCTGTGCATCAGGTGCATAAAGGCTCCTGGGGCATTGATCAACCTAAATTACATAACAAGGAACTCATAGTGGCCATATCTGGTCTTGAAGGCAGTCTTCGAGATGTCCGACTCCCGAATCTTCAACTGATGATAGCCCGAACGCAAATCGATCTTGGATAATACCTTGGCACTCTGTAACTGGTCAAATAAATCATCAATGCAAGGCAACGGGTACCTGTTCTTCACTGTAACCTTATTCAGCTGCCGGTAATCAATACACATACGCATCGAACCATCCTTTTTCTTCACAAACAATATCGGAGCACCCCAAGGTGATACACTAGGCCTGATGAAACCCTTATCAAGCAACTCCTACAACTGCTCCTTCAACTCATTCAACTCAGGAGGAGCCATGCGATAGGGAGGAATGGAAATGGGATGAGTGCCCGGTAACAAATCAATGCCGAAGTCAATATCTCTGTCGGGCGGCATACCCAGAAGATCAGCTGGAAAAACATCGGGAGGGTCCCGCACAACTGGAACTGACTCAGCTGTAGGGGTATCAACACTAACATCTCTCACATAGGCTAAATATGTATCACACCCCTTCTCCACCATCCGTTGATCCTTAAGAAAAGAAATGACCCGGCGGGGAGTATACTCTAAAGAACCTCTCCACTCTAACCTCGGTAAACCTGACACATCCAGCGTCATGGTCTTAGAGTGACAATCAAAAATAGCATAATGGAGCAACAACCAGTCCATGCCCAAGATAACATCAAAGTTTACCATACTGAGTAATAACAAATCAGCCCTGGTCTCAAAACCACTGATAACAATCAAACACGACCGATATACGCGGTCCACAATAAGAGAATCTCCCACGGGAGTAGAAACATAAACGGGGGAACTCAAAGAATCTCGAGATATCCCCAGATGTGAAGCAAAATAAGAAGACACATATGAATACGTAGAACCTGGATCAAATAATACCGATGCATCCCTATGACAAACAGGGACAATACTCGTGATGACTAAATCTGAAGCAACGACCTCTAAACGGGCTGTAAGAGCATAGTAACCGGCCTGGACTCCCCCTCTAGGGCGACCTCGACCTCCCCGACCTCCACCTCGGGCTGTTTGAGAAGGTGGGGCAGTAGCTGGGGCTGGAAGAATAGCTGGAGGACCCGCTGGAGCATATGGGGCCTGATAAGTCTGAGATGGTGCACCCCTCCTAGCTATGGGACAATCTTTGATCACGTGGCTAGGGGCACCACACTAAAAAAAAAACCCCTCGGAGGGCATGGTGGTTGATGCTGACTCTGAACTGGCCTGCTGGACTAGCCGGTGATAGCACCTCGAGCAGGAGGTACACTAGATACTGGTGGTGCATAATAAGGCTCCTAAGGTCTAGGAGGAGCTGGAATACCACTGGCTGTTGGAAGAGCTGAATGAACGGGGCGACTCACAAAACCCCTACCATAGCGTGCTGCTGGTGCATGAACTCCTGAAAAATGACCAGTCTCTCGAGACCTTTTGGCCTCTCTCTCCTCCCTGTCCCGGGCTAACATACTCTCAATACTTTGGGCAATACTCACGGCCTGCTGGTAAGTGATATCTGTCTCTAACTCTCTAGCCATACTAGTCCTAATATTGGGGTGGATTCCCTCAATGAAGCGTCGAACCCTCTCTCTGATCGTGACAACCAAGGCTGGTGCGTGACGAGCTAAGTCACTGAAACAGACGACATACTCTGGCACAGTCATGGTACCCTGGCATAAATGCTCAAACTCTGCATGCCAAGTATCCCTGCGGCTCTAACGGACAAACTCCAGTAAGAACATATCTGAGAACTGAGCCCAAGTAAGTGAAGCTACCTCGTCCAGACTACTCAGCTCAAAGGCACGCCACCACTGATAAGCCGCTCCCCTCAGCTGGAAAGCGGTGAAAGGAACCCCACTCGTCTCCACAATACCCATAGTGCAGAGAATGCAATAACACTCCTCAAGAAAACCCAAAGCATCATCTGAAGCTAGTCCACTGAACTCAGGTGGGTGGTACTTCTTGTACCTCTCAAGTAGGAGCTTCTCTGCCTCAGAAGCAGCTACCCTACCCTCATGGTGAGCTGGAGTTGCTGGGGTCATAAGGATATACTCTGGAACCTGCCCAATATGGACCCTCTGCTCAAGAGTGCGGGTTGTGGGAGTCTGCGCCCCTCCCCCGGCCTGGGATGTAGCTGGATCTATCGGGAGTAGTCCCGCCTGAGACAGAGTGCTGAAGGCACTCAGGAACTGGGTCAAAGTCTCCTGGAGGGCTGGAGTAATAGTAGGGACCTCCTGTGCCCCTCCAACTTTAGCTGTTGGGGGATCCTCCGTCTCTGCTCTCGCCGGTGCTCGGGCTGCACCGCGTGCTCGTCCTCTACCCCTGCCCCTGCCTCTAGTGGCTCTAGCTGGGGGCTCGGGTTCCTGATCATCAGTACGTCCGGTACGGGTCTGCACCATCTGCGAGCAAGAGTAGAATAGAATTTAAAATTGTGATGACAATAACTAGCACGACAAGGAATTCCAAAGAATATGAATGTTCTTAACAGTTACGTAGCCTCTCGAAGATAGATATGGACGTCTCCACGCCGATCAATGAGACTCTAATAAACTGGCTTATGACTGGTGACTCCTATGAACCTAGACGCTCTGATACCAACTTGTCACGACCCGAGTTGCCATCCGAAAAGGTATCGTGACGGCACCTAGTCTCTACGACCAGGTAAGCCTAAATTTGCGAAAAATAATAGAAACAATAAAATAAAGAAAGAAAGAACTTAAGTAGATATTACATAGCTGCTCAGCATGTATAATTTAACTTCCCAAAATCCGGAATGTCACGACAGTCACAAGATCTGTACTAAATGTAGCTCTATACAATGAAACATTGGAAAATGCATAATTCCTCTATGCCTATACTAGAGTAGAAGGGGACTCGTGGGATTCTGCGGACGCGGCAGAATTACCTCGCGGTCTCCTGGCAGCTGCTAGAACGACTCCTAGCCACGATACTGGGTGCTGGTACATGGATCTGCACATGGAAAACATGCGTAGGAAAGAGCATGAGTACTCCACAATTGGTACCCATTAAGTGCCAAGCGTAACCCCAGTCAAGTAGTGACGAGGTCAGGTTAAGGCTCTACTGGAGATTTATAGTAAAAATGTTTAAAATTTGATAGAGAGATACCATGAGCTAAGGTAAATCGGTAGGAAAAATGAGTTAAAAGAACATAATAACAGAGAGCCCTCGGCTTAGCACAACATATATCACAGTAACAATGTATGTAATGCAGTACAGGGGGAAAGCTCCCGGAATATCGTTTGTAGTCCCAATTTAAATATGCAATGCAGTACAGGGGGAAAGCTCCCGGAATCTCGTCCGTTGTTCCAATTTAAACATGCTATGCAGTACAGGGGGAAAGCTCCCGGAATATCGTTTGTAGTCCCAATTTAAATATGCAATGCAGTACAGGGGGAAAGCTCCCGGAATCTCGTCCGTTGTTCCAATTTAAACATGCTATGCAGTACAGGGGGAAAGCTCCCGGAATCTCGTCCGTAGTACCAATTTAAATATGCAATGCAGTACAAATACCGAATAAAATTTTTATTTAAGACAATTCAGGAACGATCACATGCAAAAATATGGATAAAACTACCTAAACATGGTACACGTAGTAATAACTAGGGAAAATTCAAGTAAAACAGGTAGGCATGCTATTTCCTAATCTAAACTACATAGTCAATACATGAGACAGTGAAATATGAATGAAATGATTTAAGTCATGGAGGGAAAAATAGATCCTTAGCAACAATGGACCGTGTACGTACTCGTCACCTCACGTACACGACATCTAAATAACGTAAAACAGTGTTAAAATAGCCTAAGGGGAAATCCCCAACACAGAATTAGGCAAGCCACTTACCTCGACTGCGTTACTCAACTCAAAACCACACTCTTGCCACGAGTATCCGACTCCGGGTGGCACAAATCTAATCAATTCAATTGCATAATGTAAATATCACTTTAATGAATCAAAATGGCAAATTAGTTCGAAGCTGATACGCGAAATTAGGAAATTTGCCCAAAACGTCCCCAGGGCCCACGTCTCGGAATTGGGTAATAATTATAAATTCCGGACACCCATTCACTCACGAGTCTAACAATATAAGAATTAGTCAAATCGGATGTCAAAATCCCAAACAAAACTCAAGAATTCGGCCTAGGAAATCTATCCAATTTTTCCTAAAATTTTCCACCAAAATTTCGAATTTAAAGGCTAGACTAAAGAGTATAATCATGAAAATTAGTCTAAATCGGGTAGAAATCACTTACCCAAGTTTCCCAGGTACAAACCCTCCAAAAATCGCACTTCCCGAGCTCTAAAGTTCAAAAATGTGAAAATTAGTTCAAACCCTCGAATTTGGGTCTTTAAATGTTCTGCCCAGTTATTGTTCTATGCGATCGCGTACTTCTAGTCGTGATCGCGAAGAGTATTCCAACACGCACCTAAAATTCCTCTACGCAAACTCAGAATACAGCTCGCGATCACGGACCTTATCCACTCAAAGCTACATGATCGCGGTTGGCTTCACGCGACCGCATAGAACAATACTCAAAACTCCAGCTGCCTAAGGTATTCTATGCGATCGTGACCTGGACTATGTGAACACGGAGACTAGACTGCCCAAGCAATGTGATCTCAGAGCAACTTGTGCGATCGCATACAATAATTTCTTGCCTGCCTCAGCTTACCCTATGCGATCACGAATGAACTCACGCGATCGCGATGAACAAAGGACTGCTGCTGTAAAACCAGAAAAACCAGCAATAAGCTTAAGGCCAAATTTGACCGTTTGAGCACCCGAGGCCCCCGGAACCTCAACACCTACCAAAAAATCCTATTACCTCATTCAAACTTAGTCGAGCCTTCAAAACACCTCTCATAACATCAAAATCATCATTGTGCATAGATTCAAGCCTAAGAACTTATGAAATATAAAATTCTATATCCGATGCCGAAACACGTCAAAGCTCATCAAATGACCTCAAAATTTACACACGGGTCATAAACGACACCACGGATCTGCTGTCACTTCCGAAATTCCATTCCGAGCCCGATATCAAAATTTCACCCATCGGCTGAAATCGCCGAAATTCTAACTTTCGCCAAGTCAAGCCTAACTCTACTACAGATCTTGACAACACATTCCAAACACGCTTCTAACCCTGAAATCACCCAATGGAGCTAACAGAGTCGACATAATTCCATTCCGGATCCGTATTCACATATTTCTAACTACGGCCCGATTTCTAAAGCTTAATTTCACATTTAAGGACTATGTGTCTTAAATACCTCTGAATTTCACCACTCAATGTTCCTACAAGTTCCAAAAGCATAAATAGACATGGGTGAAGCAGTTATTAGGGGATCAGGGCGCTAACTCTCAAAATGACCGACCGGGTCGTTACATCGTGCCATCTATATCAATTATTCATTGTTACACAGGCAAATTGAGAGTAAAAGCACGAAGCGTGATGTCGTGCCATTTTATTCTACTTATCTCATCATTTCATGGTAAGGTTGAGAGTAAAATCATGAAGGGTGATTCCGCGCCATCTATATTTCGTATGTTTATCCGTCTTTATTAGTTGATGATTTATTTGACTGCCTTGTGTTGTCATTTCTGTTGTAGTTATCGTATCTTGTCCCACTTTTTCATGTCCTTTCCCAACTGTACATATTAAATCTCTATTTGTTTCTGGTTTAATTACGTGAGTATCCTTTCATAGCCTCGTCACTACCTCATCGAGGTTAGGCTCGACACTTACATAGTACATTGGGTCGGTTGTACTCATACTACACTCTGTACTTCTTGTGCAGATTTTGGTATTGGTCTCAACTGTACGTGAAGTGCACTAACTCTAGATTATATTCTTATCTATGGCGATGAAAGTTGAGAAGAAGTAGAGGAAACTAAAAGAACAGTTGTGATCTTGTTATTGTATAACCGCATAACAGAAATATGGAAAGCTACTGTACATTTATACCACTCAACTACTTAACCGCCTAACTCTCTATTCTTTACCTTCTAACTACTGACTAACTACCCTACTAACTTATTACATATAATTAGCTGTGCACAGTTGTCAATAGCTCTTGATTCGACACCCCTCCTCAAGCTGATGGTTGAAAGATATCCTTCAGCCTCAGCATGGACATTAAGTAGTCATGTTGCACTCGACCAAGACTCTTTGTTAGGAGATCTTCCTGCTCCTCTTTGGTGGACACATGGTGTGTTTTGATCAGTCTTTGTACTATATTCTCGCGAGAAAAATAACAATCAATATCGATGTGTTTGGCCCTTTCATGAAATATATGATTGGTTGCTATTTGGATAGCAGATTTACTGTCATAACTAAGGGTTATAGGTAACTCAATTTCCACACCTAACTCCTTGAATAGCCCTGTAAGCCAGGTAAGTTCAGCAACTACTGAAGCCATGCTCCTGAACTCTGCCTGTGTAGAGCTTCTAGCCACTGTTCTTGTTTCTTTGATTTCCACAAAATCAGCACATCCCCAAACTTCACCAAGTAGCCTGTAACTGATCTTCTGGTCTGCATACAACCTCTCCAACCTGCGTTGCAAAATCCTTCTAGTTTTCCTGAGCCTACAGATGGCATCAGAAGACTAAGTCTTCTGGAGAACCTTTGATATACCTTACCACTAGTAATGCAACTTCCATGTGTGACTGCTTTGGTTTGTGCATGTATTGGCTCAGAACTTGTACTACATAAGCAATGTCAACTCTAGTCATTATGAGGTAGAGTAACCTGCCTACTAGTCTTTGGTATTTTCCAGCATTAGCTAGTAACTTGTCTTCTGTTTCAGTGGAAGATTGATCATGAACAAACCTGTCATATTTTTCAGATGTGAGTATTACATTTGCTTCCTAAGGTGTACCGGCTGGTTTTTTATATACCTTACATTTTCTTCCAAAGCATACTTCATTTGACTCATCACAACCCCCTTAGATGATCTAGCTAACTCAATTTCAAGAAAGAACTTGAATTCCTAAGTCTTTCATTTTGAACTAGAGTTTCAAATCATTTCTGGTTTGAAGAATCAACCTTTGGCTACTCACAGTTACAAGAAAATCATCCACATAGACAAGCATCACTATTAACTTAGACTCCACTTTCCTGGTGAATAGTGAGTAGTCAAAGTGACTCTGAGTGAAGCCAAGTTGTAGTAAAGCATCTGTTAGTTTTTTATTCCATTGCCTAGGAGCTTGTTTAAGTTCATATAGGGACTTATGAAGTTTACAGACACTGTAACCCTAGAGGAACCTCCATGTAAACTTCTTCAAGTAGGTCTCCTTGGTGAAAAGCATTATGTACATCCATTTGAAAGATAGCCCAATACTTGGCTACAACAATGGCTAGAATAGACCTAACCGTAACCATTTTTGCTACAGGAGAGAAGGTCTCAGTGTAGTCCAACCCCTTCTGTTGGCTATACCCTTTGGCTACAAGCCTAGCCTTGTACCTTTATAATGCACATGAGGAGGTATATTTGACCTTGAATACCCATTTACAACCAATAGGAACTTTCCCAGGTGGAAGACCCACCACTGTGCAAGTGTGATTGTCCTCCAAAGTTGATATTTCACACATCATTGCCTCAATCCACTTTGCATCTCTTACTGGCTCATTGTAAGTTTTAGGTTCTACAATAGCTGAGTAAGAAGCTAATGCAACTCTAAAAGAAGGTGACCCATTGGCATAACTGAGACAGTCTGATATAGGATAACAGTAATGTGCACTCCCTTTGCTAGGAGCAATGTAGTCTTTCATCCATATAGGTGGTCTACTCACCCTGATGGACTTTCTGGTGTCATCTGGTGGGCTTAACACTAGGAGCTATGGTAGGAGCAGGAGAATCATTAAATGTGACATGATCAGTAAGACCACCAACATGTGATATGAATAAAAGGCACAGCTGAATCAGAAGAGAAATGAGAGGAAGAAGGTGTGGAATAAGCAGGCCAAGTCCATGAAGCATCTGCAGGAATAGTTGATGAAACAGTAGTGAAATCTAGAACAGGGAATAAAGTTGAGCTAATAGAACTCATCTGCTGAAAGGAAAGACATCCTCCTTAAACACTACATCCCTACTGATGTAAAATTCTTTTGTATGAAGCCCAAATATCATATATCCCTTATGTGTAGAAGAATAACCTAAAAAGACTGTAGGATATGCTCTGGGAGAAGATTTATCAGGTCTTCTAACTGTAATCACATATCCCAAGCATCCAAAGACTCTTATGTGTGGCATAGAAGCTGAATGACCAAACATGATCTCAAAAGGAGATTTTTTGTGAAGAACAGTTTATGGGAGTCTGTTGATGATGTACACAGAAGTATTGCTTGCTCTCCCCAGAACCTTAATGGTACTGAGGCCTGAAATCCGAGTGCTTTAGCAACCTCCAGAATATGCTGGTGTCTTCTTTCAGCAACTCTATTTTGCTGTGGGTGTAGATGCATGAGCTCTGATGTATAATTCCCAAGGATTGTAACAATTCAGTCATATGTGACTTAAATAACTCACACCTATTATAAGATCTAAAAAACTTAATAGAGGCTGAGTGGACATTCTTAATCATAGTGAATAAAGATCTAAGAGAAACAATAACCTCATCTTTAGTAGGTAAAATAAAGAGCCATGTATACCTAGAACAATCATACACCAAAGTCAAGAAATACCTCTTTCCTTCATAGGTATGGACTCTATAAGGACCCCAAACATCACCATGAATTGTATGAAAGCAGGATTTAGACAAGGTAGGACTAAGAGGTAATGGTAGTCTTATTTGTTTAGCTAAAGGGCATACTGTACAATGCCTGACTTTACTACTACATTCAACAGCCTTAAAATCATGAAAACCATTCAGTTTCTTCAAAGTATGTAGAGGTGCATGACCTAATATCTTATTCCACAAAGCTACATTCACTACTTTATTATGAGCCTTTATTATATTTATTGTGGGTATTGGCCTTGGAACATTCAATGTTTATGCAATTGGACTTTGATTTTGAGCTTGTAGTGCTACTGACTTCTTTGAAGTGGAGTTGAACACATACAGTCCATCCTCCTCTTTACCAATCCCCCTACCTGTCCACTGAAGAGCTCCTGGAAAATGAAGAAATCAGGGAAGAACATAACAACCCACCTCATTTCATTTGTGAGCTTGGACATAGTTAAAAGCTTATAATTGAAGTCAAGAATATGCATCACATTATAACTTATTAGGTCCTTAAGAATGTAAGCAGACCCTATGTGACTAACATGAGCTACACTACCAGTAGGTAAGTAACTTTTCCACCTTTTATCACCAACAGTTTTAGCATTAACCAAAAAGATAAAATCATTCACCATGTGACTTGAAGCCCCTGAGTCTACAATCTATTTAGCCAAAATTTTAGTAATATCACCACATAATGGAATACCTTCTTCCATAGCGGAACCACTGCATTCAGGTTGCTTTCCTAGAAGTTGAAGAATCTGACTGTACTGTTCTTGAGTAAATTGAGGAATTCTAGCTTGGAAGTTTTGACTTTCTTGTTGCATCTGAGAGATTCTTGCAAATTTAGAAGTAGATCCTACTTGTGCAGGGCCAGTGGAATCAATCATATAGTTGCCAACATTGGTCTGAGCATAGTTAACTGTAATACCAAATCCACCCATCTTCTTTGGGTTAAAATCTGGTGGATATCTATTAAGTTTGTAACTAGTTTCCGAGTGTAACCTTTGAAGTTGAAATAATCACAATGTCGATTGTTGATGTTTTATACTTCAACACCACACAAGAGGAGGGGGTGATTTGTGTGGTGTCCAATTTTTGAGTGCTGTCTCAATAGAAGAACCTGATTTTTCTTGGTGTTCCAACTTCTACTGGTGCAGAATATTAAATGCAGTAAAGTAAAAACACAGAGATTTTTACGTGGAAAACACCTGGCTCAAAAGGTGAAAAAACCCCGACCTACTCCTCAGTAGGATTTTCCCAAACTCTTCACTATAACTCTGAGCCAAACAACATTTATAAAATAAACTCTTCTGTAAACCTAGGACTAACTCTAATCCCTTTGTAGCAAAATAGCCCCTAGCTAATTGCGACAAGCTTCAAGTTAACTCTAACTTGAACAATGTGTACCTATTACAATTGCTTCTAATAAAGCTGAAAGATACAATATTAAATCACCTACTACAACCAACTAGACTCGAAAGACAAATAGATGGAACTGGTTCTTCTAGCTGGTTAGTAGCCTTTGTGTTGCACAAGGATTCTGCTTGCAAAATTTCTCTGGTAATTTTACCTTCAGTTCTTGCTTCAATTCTGTATTTGTTCAAATGAATCTTCAGTAGGAATACTTAAACATTATATAGTGCCAGAAGTTGAGATGTTCTTATTTAGTTCTAATGCAACTCTTCCTTGGTGGAAGAGTTTGTGTTTAACTCAACTTCCTTCGTTTATTTCTGTCCTTGCTGAAATCGAACTCTAACCCCTTATCAATTTGCAACCTTTCACATTAGGAGACAACCTCTTAGTTTATGGATAATTCATAGATCACGTTTATCTTCTGTGCATATACGGTTCTTGTGCCAATTGGTTCATTCGAGATGTTTGCCCTGATGGACCTGGTTCAACTGGGTAGGCATTTGTCAATCTTCAAAATCATGCAGTGACTTGGGTCAACAAATTCCCCCTTTTTGATGATGACAAACTATGTGCTCAACCCTGTATAAACTTCAAACACTTTGTATGGTTTTAAGCATTTATCATGGAGAGACCAGGTTCATTAGGTTATGAATATCAAAACTTTTTGAAATTTTGAAAAACCACATATCTTCCCCCTTTTGGCATCATCGAAAAGTTGCAAAATGATAAGCTTACCAGATTTGTTAACAATTACTCATGGCCATTGAGGCAACTGCAGGTGCAAACATGATTAATCATCAAAAGAAACCAATAAATGTAAGCTATCTAAGAAACTGAGACAAGTCAATAACAAAAACAACAAAATTCATTTTCAAGCACCATACAAAAAAACTAAATCAGTCACTACCATGAGAAAAAACAACAAAAAACAGAAACGGAACAAAACCCGAACTGGGCAATGAGGGTTTTTGGTAGCTCTGGAATTCCTAAGGTTGGGAAGGGGCAGATGAGGTTGGGGTCTTGGCTTGAAGGAGAGAAAGAACTTGTTGAATAACACCTTCATTTTTCTCCTTCTCCTTGGCTAGTTCAGATCTGAGAGCATCCCCCTCAGCTTCAACCTCATGAAGGTGAGAATTCAATCGAAGGATCTCCACATCCTTTATCTCTCCTTCCTGCACCAATGACCTGACTTTGCTATTGACTGGCTGCTTCCTAGATAAACCAGGTTCATCCTCAGGAACATTGACATATAATCACATGTCAGCAAAGTGTTCTTCCCAAAGTAATCCTTAGCAGTAGCCATCTCAGCTTTCTTTATAGGAACCTCGAAGTGGGCAAGCACAACTGTCAGAATAAATCCATAAGGAATAGCGTGTGATTGGTTCCATTTACAACTCTGTCCAAGATCTGAATGATGAAAGCTGGCCAGTTAACCTGCTTTCCCCTGTACAAGCACTCCATAAGTGTTAAGTCCATGTAACTGGCGATGTGCCTACACTTTTGTCTTGGCAGTAGAAACATGATCACAAATTCGAAGAGTATCTTGTTTTGGGGCTTCATTTCAGTTTTGAACACTGGCCTTGGCTCAAGTTGCTTCTCATTTTCACAAAAGAATCTGGTGATGTTGAGAGCTGAGGCCATTTCATCGAGACTGGGCCATCTTTGCCTAGTGTAATCATCATAGCCCTCAGCAGGGATATTCAGAATCTCTTCCAGCTCCTTTGCATCAAATGTGATCTGAATCCCCTTGACTATGGAGGTTACCCTACCATCCCTCACACTTGTGTGAGCACGTGATTTTACTCACCATATCATCATATAAAAATCTCGATAAATTAATTAATTTACTAATTTTTGTTGAATTTTAGTAAATTAATTGTGAACTATTTGCATTTGCATAGTCATAATTCATTCTTTTTATTGCATCAAGAAATTATGAATTTATTATTTGTAATTAACTGATTAAATAACAAGCGAATAATGATTATTTGATGTAATATGGTTTTGACAACTAATTACTAAAATTAATCATTTTTACCCAATAAATCACTGATTTTAATTAAGAGTATAAAATTAATGGTTTTACTCCTAATCAATCTATGATTAAATGAAATAATTTTTAGAACTATTCATTACTTTTATAAGTAGGTTTGGTTTTAATTAAATTGATATTAATTAATTATAGGGTTAATTAGGGTGTTAATTAATCATAGGATGATAATTAGATTTAATTTTTTATAAGAGTGTTAATTAGGACCTGGGATGATTTTGCCCAGGCCCAAAATAATTAGCCCCTGCAAGCACCCAAACGACCCAGCCCAATACACCTCCTACTCGATCCGAGCCCAATACCCAAAACGACTCTGTTAAATTAAATCGAAAGATCTCAACCGTTGATCTTTCAGATCCAACGGTTGAGAACTCATTATCCATTAAATATATATATGTCCGAACACCCCCTCCATTTAACCAAAGTATTACACCCCCTCCTATCCGTCTCTATCCCTCCCCTCTAGAGACTGACCACCGGACCACCGTAGTTCCACCCCTCCTCCGCCGTGCTCCGCCGACTGGAAATCGCCTCCGGCGGCGGAGCTTCTCCAATTGACCCCAAAATTATACCAAATAAACTCCATAGCCTCCTTAACCCCGTCCCAACCTTGTTTTCTCCAAAAGATCACCCGTTTGTGAGGTATTTCTGATCAAAGAATCTGAAAAACCTAAATTACTCCACCGGCCGATTTAGGGACAATCAATGGCTCAGACCTTCATGAGTCAATTTCTCTTGACTAGAGCAATTGATTCATGAGGGTTTGATTCGTTTCAAGCCCCGCCGGAATCCGGCCGAGGTCCGGCAACCTTTGATTTTTCCGGCCAAAAACCTTTAACGGGTATCTCCCCTTCCTTTTATATATCCTTCTATTTTATTGGAAAATCATGAACATGTTATACGCTTGAATTACTGTTCTGTTTTTTGCATCTTTGTTTAGGCTAGTTTTCTCTTTCCTTTATTTTTGTTCTGTACCTGTTTCTCCTGCCTATTTTACATATTTTATTTCTTTTTCGATTAGTCCGAGCTCTGAGTACTTCACGACTACCATGTTTTAGCCTAAGGTTTAACGCTGCCTCGGATATGTGTGGTTTTCCCTATTTTTTTGAGTAATCTAGCATACTATTGTCCCTATGATTGATTCCTGCTGTTTTGGTAAACATGTCTAGCCATTGAAAATTTCTTCCTGACCTTCATTGTTAATTGTTTATTTTTGTATGCTTTTTGCTTAATTGAGAGGCTTGATTGATCATGTGTAGGTTTTGTTAGCTAGGTCCTTAACATAATATAAGGACTAATCAGTCACCTAGACTACTTGAAAATTAGGATAACCAAATTAACTTTAGGAACCCAACCAACTTACTAACTAACCTAAACCCTGGTTAAGACTACCTATCGACTATAGTTAACTAATGAGTTTGACTAACTAAAGTTAATAACTGACTATAACCAACTTAACCCTAGTTAGCCTAAGGGTAATTTTAGGGATATTAGGGGGTATTTTAGGAACCTTAGTTGAAGGAATCTTGGGTATAACAACCCAAGAACCTTCTAGAACTAGGAAATCAGATTTTTGGGGATAGAATAGTAATTACACAGGCTGGAATTTTCTAGAATGAGGGCAGATGTCCCAAAAGATAAAGGTGACAGTTGCACCTGTACCTCCCTTAAGCCCTTTGGATAAGGAATATGCTAGGCATATCCTACCCAAAATCCCCCTATATATACACACACCTTTCACTATTAGGAGGACCTTTTTTTTTTACCATTTTGCCTAAGGAAAAGTAGGAAGTCACACAGGGAACACACCTGATTTTTCTCTGGTTTTCTCTTCAGTATTTTCTATTTTGGCTAAAGGGCTCCCATATTAGAAGTTTCTCCATCTCTAAAAAGAAACAAACTCTTCCATAGATTCTTAAGAGCAAAACAGTAATATTTGGTCCTCTTTGGTAGCTATTGGGTTCTTCTTCATCTGAAGTTCATCTACTGGTCTTTTTCCTGGTTTCAAATGGCTCATTCTTGAGTAGAGGTTTCCTGGTTTTCCTTTGAGTGTTGCTGTTGTTGCTGTGTTGACTCTATTTCCATCTGAAATTCTAATATTTTGACTGCATTTGGTCATGCTTTTGGGCTGATTTCCTTTAAAAAGAGGTATGTAACAATGCTACATTTAATGAAAGTCGTTATTTCTTGAGCTTTTCAAACATGTGTGTGCCTTTTGATATTCTGTTATCCTTGGATAATTTGAAACGTGAATCCTGAACTGGATGTGTATTTATGAATATTGTTTGGGGATGTTCTACTGTACATGCAAAGTTTAACTCATAAGTAAGATAATCTTGCGTATAAGATGTTTGTGAATACTTGTTTAAACCTATTGAACCTTCTGTGATGTATGCAAATTCTCCAATTTTTTTTAGTATAAGAAGATTACCTCTTTGACTTTGCATTACAAAGATAGGTCTGACTTTTTATAGTCAGATCAAATCTAAGAAAACTGCATAAAGATCCGTACGTAAAAACTTAATTTAAACAAAATTCTTAGATGTAAAACTCACTGAAACCTATTAAGTGTTCATTTCTTCTATTGGAATTTTGGGTGTAAATCTGAACCTAAAACATGTGTATGGATAAGCTTGCATGTTTCTGGCATCAATGGATGTTGAACCTAACCCTCTTCATGGTAAGGTTCATTCCATGAGAATGCACAAAGGTCATATTTCCCTCTTGGTTATCATAAAAGCTCAAACAGAAGCGTGGATATTCTCAAACAAAACAAGGTGAAGAAGGGGGGAATCAGTAGCTTAGAAACCAGTCTTATTATGTTGTTTACCTTTATACGATTTTTTTAGACAATGTAATTTATTTTCAGATTTGTTGTAATATAAGACTGGACTTTACACCTATAATTTCAGGAAAATGTATGTATCTAATTTCAGAGTTTGAACAAGACTCGAATAGACGTCTCTAGACAGCTTAAGTAGACCAAACTATCGATAATGGCGATTCATACATAAAGCAGTCTGAACAATGATAATTTTTTTTTTTTGGTTTGCTGTTTACTTATTTGGCTGTTGCGCGCAATGAATATGACTTGCAAGGATAGCCTGGTTTCTAGTCTTTTGTAAATTAGAATCGTCCTTGGCACTAACTCACATACGAGATGGCTAAAAGGCTTGAAATTCATAAGGGAACCTGGGATTTGAAATAGAAAAACAAATAAAAGAAGAGTTAGGAAGCTAATTCTTCTCTATTATAGTATTTTTGTTTCAATAGTTTCCGGGATCCAGTTTGTTTGAGAGCTGAAATGAAAGTGTCGAGGTTCTTCTGCTAATTTGACTATCATCGTTCAAGTTGTTTCAGTCTTTGGGTATACATGACTTCCCGAATTTTATATTTGCTCGTATGAATAATAAAAAAATGAATTCAAGGTGTATTCATGTTGTATCTGAATTCTACCTGTTAGCATGTTAGGTTATGGTAATTGGTAAATGATAAGTCTATTGAATGCTAGATTAAGTGAAATTGATTGGCCTAAACTTTATATCAAAATCTGGAATTATCATCTTAAGTAGAAATTTATGTGATTTTGCTATTATAAAATGTTCATGAGTTCTTTTTTTTTTTGAAATCGCAAATGAGATGTCATCTTAGTCTCATAAATTGACTTAGTCTCATCAAATAATTACAATTGTACCGTTTCTTATGAATTAGTTCGTCGGATCGCCTCTCATCTAGTCAAGTGAGTAGAATCTGCCAATGAACCCAATGGCTAATCTTACAAGGGACCTACCATAGTCATAGCCATATGAAACCTACACTCGAGAGTGAAAACTCATGCCCCCGACCTTCAACTCTAAACAATTAATAAAAATGCACATAGTAATCACAGGTGCATTTCATGTGACGTGATTTCCATGTGTTGAAAACAACAAGTGTACGTCATTGTAACTTGTCCAAGATAAATCTATAAACGTCCTAATTGGTCTTAAAACTAAAATGTTCCTTCAAATAGAAAACATAAAGAATAATCAAACATCGCCTCAAATAGGCACTATAAAACCGTCATGACCATAGTCTTGACTATGTAATCTACACTCGGGTGCGGCAACTCATGTCCCCGTCTTCAACTTCAAATTATAATGAAAATTACATATTATAATTGTGGGTGCATTTCATGTGGCGTAGTTATAATATGTCCAAAAACAAACAAGTGCACGCCATCGTGACTTGTTTCAAGATAATTTCATAAATATTTATAAGCGGTTTAAAAAGGCTAAATGCACAATAGGCTGAAACACGTAAACAATCAGATAATATAGGCTAGATATTAATAGTAAGCGACCGTGCTAGAACTACGGAACTCGGGAATGCCTAACACCTTCTCCCGGATTAACATAATTCCTTACTCGGATTTCTGGTCGCAGAAAAAAATAAAACAGAGTCAAAATTTACTCGGCTTGGGATTTTAAAATACAACGGTGTCCCGGATCATCATCAAAAATCCAGGTGGCGACTCTGAAAACTAAAATAAATCTCAAATCTGAATAATGTCACTTAAAGTGGAAAAACTCCCTTATCACCCTTCATTAATCCGGGGGTGAAAAAAGGAGGTGTGACACTTGCATTGGCCATAAACTCCACCAGTTCATTCCTTTCCACCCTTCCTTCCAGGTGAAGGACCATGTCCTTCCATCCCTGCACATCCAGTGCATTCACCAAAAATATCATTCCCGATTCTTCTAGATCTCTCACCAACTTTCCTTTAAGAATAATGCGCTTTCCAAACATGGTGAGTTTGTCAGATTGCTGACTAGAGATTTCCTTTTCTCCTCCACTCTATTCTCTTTATTCTTCAACAAACTTCACTTTCTTGGCCTTGGACCTGGTCCTTTTAGTTGTGCTTGAGGGTGTGGTAGACACAGAAGCTGACTTCTTTGAAGAAGCCTTAGCCTTCTTGGGCTTGGGTGTCTCAACCACAACTGGAGCTGGCTGCTCCTCATGATGGACCAGGTCCATCGTCTCATCATCAACAATAACAACCTCAATAGGCTCTCCTACCTTTGCCTTTCCCTTGGAAGCTTTCTTTTTCTTGCTCTCTCTCAGAGCCCTTTCTAAGTCCTCTTCTCCTTGTCGAACAACACTTCTTGTAGCACGAACCTTTGGGGAAGAAACATCAGCAAATATAGAAACTTTTCTTTTCTTTGGGGTAGTAGCCTTCTTTGATTTTGAAGTTCTTTTCCTCATGGGATTGTAGGACTCCCCTAGCTTCCTCAGCATCTCAACCAATGTCTCCTCGATAGATGAACCAGGTTCATATGTTGATTCTTGTAGGCTCTCTAAACCTGCTGTTGCTTCCCCATCAACGCTTCCCCTAAATCTGTGACTCCTTCTTCATTAATCACAGGAGCGAGGCCACAAATAGCCAACGTGGCACCGTCCTCCCTAGATCCCCTTACAAAACCTCCTTCTCCCTCTCTCTCAAGATATTTTCCTAGTTTTCTTTGCCTATCCGACACTTCTACATCAACAACTGACCCAACCAACACAAACTTGTTTTCAGTAGTAGCAGTTTCACATTCAACTTCAAGATTACCTTGCTCAGAAATGGATGAACCTGGTGCTTCATCCTCATTAGCGAATTTGAAGGATTCACTTGAAGATTCAAACTCATGAATCTCGCTGGCTTTAAGAATTTCCTCCAAGAATCTTGCACAAGAGCCAGAAGCGACTGATTTTCTGGCCAAAACTTTTACTTTTCGTGCCCTGGGGGATGTAGTAGGGTTATCTGTTGGTTCAGGAGTGAGTTTAAGAACTGGAGGGTTTTGGGGGGATGAGGATCTGTTTGGTGAGTGTGAACTGTAAACTGTAAACTGAAGGAGAATTAGGACTGGAATTTTCTTCTTCATTATCAGAGTTTGTGTAGGAAGATGAAGCAGGGGGTGGTGAAGACATTGTTATGAATTTTGGAAGAAAAGAGATGATTAGTTTTGGTTAGAGAATAATAGAGAACTTGGTTAGGCTTAATGATGTTATGAAGAGGGGAAGTAATGATGGACCTTTTATAAGATGTGGCTATTAATTTTACAATGGGCAGAATAGTTACTCAAGTGGGAGTCTAATAGATGTAGGAGTGTAATTTATTAGACAGTTAAGAGTCCCCTAACTCTAGGCTAATTAAGTAGCGATGGGACTTCTTGGAACGGGTTCATTTAGGGATAAATACAAAGAATTCGAAATGAACCACATATAAAGAGTCCTGCTCATATGTGATTGAAATTCAATAATTGTATGGAGATGAGCACGTACCTTGTCAGTCAGATGAACCAGCAGGGATGAACCAGGTTCATCGTGTTAAAGTCTTTCGTTTGCCTCAATTTACAAAGATAAATAAACATCATTACCAACTAGGGAATCATATTAATACATGGCAAGAGAGTATGACAGGAAAGTCATGATACTGAGCAATGATTAGTCTGGTTGATTATCTATGTTAGTGTTTCTAGCCAAAATTTCTTTTTCATTTTTTCAATTTCTTTTTGTTTTTTTTGTTTTTTTTTGTTTTTCATTTAGGTGATATTAATCATCCCTAATTTAAGCCGGTTTCTCTCAAAATGCTCCCTACTTAGTGCTTTAGTAAATATATCTGCAATTTGTTGGTCAGTAGCATAAAATTCGATTGAGATCATTCCTTTTTCATAGTTATCCCTTAGGAAATGGTGTCTAACATCTATGTGCTTAGTTTTTTTATGATGAACCGGGTTCTTCGTCATACTAATTGCACTAGTGTTGTCACAGAAAATAGGAATGCATTCCACCTCTATACCAAAGTCCATGAGTTGTTGCTTGATCCATAGCAACTGAGCACAACATGAGGCTGCAACCACATATTCAGCCTCAGCAGTAGACAAGGCTACTGAATTTTGTTTCTTGGTGGCCCAAGACACAAGGTAGGAGCCCAAAAAGTGAGCCATGCCTGAAGTATTTTTCCTGTCAACCAAAAAACCTGCATAATCAGCATCAGCATATCCTACAAGGTCAAAATTACTACCTTTAGGATACCAAAGG